>VYXH01005714.1:22712-74112 GCA_013397275.1 Burhinus bistriatus
CCTTTTTTTTTTTTTTTTTTTTTTTTTTTTTTTTTTTTTTTTTTTTTCCCTTTAATATTTGCTGCAGAAGATTTGCAGGATGAACTGTCTCCTGGAGGAAGGGGTGAGAGGTCTCGCTATGGGTCTGGATGCATCTCACTGTGATGCTTAGCCTCTCCCCCAGGCAAAACAAAGCCTGGAGAACCCCAAAACCTCAGCCCTGCACATGGCTGGGTTTAAAAGAGAAAAGGAAAAAAAATTCACCTGTCAAGAAAGCAAGAGAAATCAGCCCATCATCTTCAGCCAGACCAGCTATGTACACAGGTTTAAATGGTCATTAATGCGTCCCTTCCTGCTTGGAATCATATCTGGGTTAATGTCCTCGCCGGCGGACTCCGTGATGGACATCTCCATTAAGAGCAATTGAAAAAGTGACAGGAACTGTCTGGGGGGATAAAAAAAAAATGAGAAAGTGGCTTTTGGGTTGGGGAAAGGTGGAAATTTCATATAAATCTGCTTAGTTGCTTTGTTGCTGGCGAGGAAATGGAAGTGGCAGCGCCGGATCTGGGTGTGTGTGAAGAAGGAATTGGGAAACGGGAGCTAGAAAAGCTCAAATCACTAGTTTTGGGGGAACAAGCACCATTTTTTTTCATCCATCAACCCCAAATCCTTCTCCCCACACCCCTTGGGAGCTGCCGCATCTTTGCCCCACGGAGGACACTTTTCCTCCAGCCGTTCATCCATGAGGAGCAGAAGTAAAACCCAATTCTTCCAGACGTGCCCCTGTTCCCCTTTGAAACAGCAGCTCCCAGTCTTTCCAGCTGGCCTCCCTGGTCTTGGAGGAAGGAACTGGAAAGCTGGAAGGTGCTTGCCCCAGCCATGCCTCAGTTTCCCTCTCTGTGGAAGAGAGAGGGGGAGGAAAAGGGGACACTTGGACACCTTGAGTTGGCCCAGAGGAAAAGGGATGCAGTATCCATCCGGTCCCTTCACCCACATACCTTGTCTGGGTGCTGAGCACCCTCAGCCACTCCCATCCCAAACCATCCCACCCCAAACCACCCCATCCCATCCCATCCCATCCCATCCCATCCCATCCCATCCCATCCCATCCCATCCCAGGGACTCTCTTCTGTGCATGGGGACGGGCTGAGCCTGACCATAGACATGGTGTCACCCCTGGAGTGAAGGAACCATGCCTCCCAAGCTCCCCCCATGACAACCCTGCCTCTCATTAAGGAGTGGGAAATACAATAATGGGTGAGGAGGATCTGGGAAGGAAGGTTTAACCCCCTTGCAGCGTCTGTCTACAGGAGGGGTGGCTTGTCCCCAGGTCCTATGGCAAGAGAGGGATGGCTTGTGAGCCAATGTATCACTCTGTAAAGGGCTATGCGGAGCAAACTGGTGCAAACTGGTCTCCAGCAGCATCCGACGCAGCCCTGAAGATGCAGAGGTCAAGCACAAGCAGTTGCTGGCCCGAGGTGTTTTGTCATTGCAGGGAAGAGAAAGTCTCGAGTGCAAAGAGACGTGAGTCTGTGACTCCTGTTACCTGCACTGGGAGCAGGCAGGGGACCCAGGGAAAGCCACTTCCTCCCCAAAAACCACAGCACCCCACAAAGAGGCCTTTTGCAAGCAAAACACTCGTCTCCTTTAAACGCTTTAGCAGGGTTAGCTCCCAGCTGGTACAAGGCTGATTATCAATATGCTCTCATTTATCCTGCAAAAGCCGCCTGACGCCGGGAAGCCACACATCCGCCCGTGCCGCGGCATCTAAACCCAGCCCAGAATAGCATCAAATCGGCTCACACTCATTGACTAACCTCGTTAATCCTACAGAGGAAAAAACAAAACAAAACACAAAAAAAAGCCCAAACCAAAAAGACCAACCTAGGAGGTTGGGGAATTTCTACTGCAAGCCCAAAGCCGGCTTCATTTCGATAAAAGCAATTTATACTCTGCTAAATACCCAGAAGCATCTGATGAGGCCGGCAGAGAGAGGTTTGAAACAGCCGGAAAGACGAGCTGGGGTTTGCTGGGTGGGACGCTGTGGGCAGCTGGGACAATGTGGTTCCACCATGGACCAGACAGATGCAGAAATGGTGTTATTCAAGTTAGGAAAGGCAAGTTTTGCAGAGAGAGGGGTGAGGGTAGCTAGATGACTGATACAATGGGGGGAAATATGTAATCTAGAGCAAGAAAATAAGGTTTTGGGTGCAGAGCCTGTATTTCAGCAGCAAACTTCTGGCAAGGAGAAGGGTTGCGAGCATCCGAGACCTGGGCTAACAATTCTCCCAGCTGAGAGCTCCTGCTTTGGTGCTGTGTTTGTCCAGATGCTGAACTGCCCTCAATCATGGCAAATCACCCCGAAATGTGGCTAGCATTTGTATGGCTAGCATTAGCCACGCTCCAGAGCCCACCGGGTCTTGGGGCTTTCTCAGAGCAACCTGTCTGCCCCCTCTTGTGCTGAAGGAAAATGCCATCATGACCTTCTCCAACCACAAACCCCATCCATGCCATCGTGTTCCTTCCCTTCCATCCCACGCCAGCTGTGGGTACTCCCCCATGGAATGTGGGCTCCTCGCCCCTGCGGCCCCAGGGAAATCAAGGCAGTTATTTCTCCGTCGCTGCACGAAGACAGTCAATCACTTGCAGTGTGTGAACATTTAAATGCCTCTCAGGGCTGGAGAAAAACCTCCTGCTGAGATGTTTTTGATCTTCCCACCCCCCCGGCCCCAAGTCCTCAGCTCCAGCTCAGGCTTTGCTGCCTCCTCTTCAGGCACGATGATGTCTCCCCTTGCATCTGACGATGGTGGGGGGCTGCACAGGGATGGGATAGCAAGCACAGATAGAGGGACAACCCAAAACAACCCAGTGCCACCCTGGAGACCCTCAACTTGTAGCAAGGGCCGCTGAGATGGATCAGCATCCATCTTGGGGATCAGATGAGAGAGGACCAGTAGCCTCCTCCCCTCCTGCCCAGCACAGAGGGAATTTGCTTCCGCAGCACAAAAGGAGCCACCAAACGCCAGTGCCATCTCCACGTGCCGGATCCCACCACAGTCTCCACTGGGTTCCACCTTCCCACCCTCCTGGTGAAAGCAGAAGCAGTGTTGCCCATGGAAAAGCAACCTCTTGAACCCAGTACCAGAGGTGAAGCATCACCCAGGGAAGGGCAATTCCCCAGGGACTCGTTTCCCCACACCCCAGCTTGGGATGACATCCCCCATGATGGAGCTGCTGCCGCGGCTCATTCTTCCTCACCAGCATCCCAGGGGAAAAAAAACCCAACCCCAACCCTGCTGCACGCAACGTGCTTTGAAATGGAAAGGAAAGAGGAGGAGAAAGTGAAGCGGCGAGTCTCAGGGAGCATAATCTTGTTAAAAATCTCAGCAGGGATGCAGGGTAATTAATCCTAACAAATTCATCATGGAACAATCTCTCGGTTGGATCGGGATAAATCAGGAGCTGGTGCCCGTGGCATCATCATGAGGAGATAGGAGGTACCTCCTGATACCTTATGGCAAGTGAAACAGGATGAATCCTCCCCTTTCTGCTGCTGCTGGGGCTGCTGTCACCACCAAAAAGGCAGCTACTTGCGGAGGAGAAGGGGTTTTGCCAGATTATCAGGTGGCAAAAGGGGATAGGGACCCCACAGGCTCCCGGGTACCCAACCCCACCCCCCCCAAGCTGAGATGAGGAGCAGGATGGGGATGCTCAGGTGGCCATGGCCAGCCCTCCTCCTCCGCAATGATATCCAACCATGTCCTGGGCTGCATCCCCAGCAGCATGGCCAGCAGGGCCAGGGAGGGGATTCTGCCTCTCTATTCGTCTCTCGTGAGACATGGAATACTGTGTCCAGCTCTGGACCCCCAGCATAAGAAGGACGTGGACCTGTTGGAGTGAGTCCAGAGAAGGCCACAAAGATGATCTGAGGGCTGGAGCACCTCTGCTGTGAGGACAGGCTGAGAGAGTTGGGGTTGTTCAGCCTGGAGAAGAGAAGGCTCCAGGGAGACCTTAGAGCAGCCTTCCAGTATCTGAAGGGGGCCTACAAGAAAGCTGGAGAGGGACTTTTTACAAGGGCATGTAGTGATAGGACAAGGGGTGATGGCTTCAAACTGGAAGAGGGGAGACTTAGATTAGATCTCAGGAGGAAAATTTTCACTCTGAGGGTGGTGAGACAGTGGCACAGGTTGCCCAGGGAAGCTGTAGCTGCCCCATCTTGGAGTTGTTCAAGGCCAGGTTGGACGGGGCTTTGAGCAACCTGGTCTAGTGGGAAGTGTCCCTGCCTGGGGCAGGGGGGAACTAGGTGATCTTTAAGGTCCCTTCCAACCCAAACCATTCTATGATATTTAGGAAAACAAGGCTGAGTTCTTCCCAGATTTTAGCTACTGGGTGACACGCATTGAGTAAATAAATACATGTTAATTTGCTCTGAATTTTTGCAGGGATCGCCTTTTGTCCCTCATTTTGCAGAAGTGCCATTGCAAGCTAAGCCAGAGCTGAAATGACTGCATTGGTTGGCCTTCCCCAGCTCTTCTCACTCTCACCACAAACAATGAGATCTCTCTGCAAGACAATTTTTGCCCTAACAAATGGTCTGTCCATTTCGAATTGGAAGCATTAAAAACCTCTTCTGTTTCAGTTGGAGAACAATGTTTGGCTTAAAATACATAGGGATAAATGTGCTTAGATGTCTCATGAAGCCGGAGAGGGATGTCTATGCTTTGTCATCATGCTTTGCCTTTTAAGATGGCCCAGGCCAACAAAATCAATGAAACACCCTCAACTCTGCCAGCTCTTCCTTGCTAGAGCCTGAGAACCACTACTTTTAGCATCCCGGGCTGCCCTGGATCAGCTTTGGGTACCACCAGCATCCCAACACCCTCACGCTGCCCTTCCCAGCCTGGGAGGGCTGTCCTCCCCGGAGATTTTCCCAATGTTCCTCTTCTCCTCCCCGCCTCGTCTTATCTCCTAAATGAAGTATGTCAGGCAGTATTAGCTCAGCGTTGCCATGATCCCTGCCCAGGGAGCATCCCTTGCAAAACAAATAGCTCCGTGTCAGCAGAAGTGTCTGGAGTGATAAAAGCCATTCAGCGGCAGCGGCTCCGTATGACCAGACACTGGATGCTCCCAAACTTATTAGGATCTTGACTATATCGGCAGATTTTCTGCTACACCTGCCAGCCTGGCTGAGGATGAATGAATTACTCATGCTAGCTGGAGTCTTTGGCTTCTCCTTCTTTAAACTTCATGGAGATTTATGGCCCTTTGATGGCTTTTGCCTTTCTGAGAAGATGACAAAGTCCAACCCTTCCTTGCTGCACAGAAAGGTGCACGGTGGCTGCTTGCCTCACTTTCCCCATCTTTTAAAAAAAAAAAAAGGCGGCCAATAACTCTTAGCAGTTTGGGATCTATCCATCCGTTCCCCACATCCTCGGTGCTGACATGATCTCCATGACCACAAGAAGACAGAAAAAGCAGGAGGGCTCCTGCGCTCAAAGGAACCCCCCTCAGATGGGGATTTCCATACCTACAGCCAAATGCTGGTGCCTCCTCCATCACAGCTGATAACTCCAATCAGCGGCCATGGGGTCTCTCACGCTGAACAGTGAGACATCTGACGTTGCGGTGGTATGAAGATGGGCCCCGTGGAAGACAGGACGTTAGAATGATGGAAGTAAAATGCACCCATGGCTGGAGGTTACATGAAATGTCATCATTTGCTTCCCATAGGGAGGACCAGTACCCTCCTCTTCCATCCCACTATGTGATGCTCCGGTCAGTGGAGGCTGGACCAGGAGAGCAGGATCAGTGCTGGTGCGTCAGGGTTCCCCATTTCAGCCTTGCCCACACCAATCCCTCCATGCCATGAAGTCAGATCCAGTCTCCCAACAAAAAGACTTCAACAGCTGAGTGAGGGAACTCAAGTGCACATCTTTATTGCAAGGCACCAAGCTGGCTTCTAGTGCTTTGCCAGAGTGAAGAGGTCCCTCAGCGTGCCCAACACCTGGGGGAGAGCAGAAGAAAGGGTGACAGCATGGACTTTCCCCTTGGTCCCCCCACGATCTCACCTTGTCCGCATTTTCAGCCAGGAGCTGGTGGGCAGCGCAGGCTGGGGAGATCAGTTCCTCCACATCCAGGTCAACTACAGACCTGGCTGGAGGAGAAGAAGGAGAAGGAGAGAAAAAGAAATCCGGGAATGAGAGACAAACCACCCTCCTGTGCTGTGACCCCACCTCAGTCCTTGCTTGCATTTGCAATTTAATGGAGAGGGGCTTTTTCTTTGTTTTTCCTTTTCATCCCCCCCCCCGCCCCCCCCCCCTGCTCCTTTTTTTTTTTTTTGTAGCCCGGGAGGGTAGCTTTGGGGGCCCTGCATTTTGTTTTTGATGCTTTCCTTCAAAAAAAAGCAATTTACAGTTCAGGGACCTCCTGAGCCATGGATGCCTCTGAAGAGGTGATCCCCCATCAGCTGGAGGATAATGAGAGCAAACACTTGCTGCACAGGCTTCATCAAGATGGGCAAGATCGGGGAGAGAGTGTGTAAGTATTGAGATAATCAAAGCTACCAGGGAGCAGGGATGAGGGATGAGCTGCAAGGAGAAAGATGTCCTTCCCATGGACCAGGAGCTGGAATGGATGGTACCTGGGCAGAGGGATGCAGGATGCTCAGAATCATAGAATCATTTAGGTTGGGAAAGACCTTTAAGATCATCCAGTCCAACCCTACTCTACCAGGTCTGCCACTAAACCATGTCTCCAAGCACCACATCTACACAACTTTTAAACACCTCTAGGGATGGTGATTCAGAGTGCCTGGCAGAGGGATGCAGGATGCTTGGGGTGCCTGGGCAGATGCAGGATAAGTGGGAGTGACAAAGGATGGGATGTTAACGTGCACTCACCTCCCACAGCCTCCAGACATCGTCAAAGGACTTGAACACTCACTGGAAGGAGAAGCAAAACCAGGGGACCAGTGAGTGAATAACTTGCAGGCCTTTTCTTTCTGAAAGATGAAGAAAGCAAATCCCAGGTCACAGAAGATGCTGTAGCTTAAAAGCGAACAGGAGCAGTTGTGAGCCTTGGGGATGGGAGGTAAAAGCCAACCCACCCAGAGAAAATCAGGCTGTTAAACTGTGAGGAGTGGGAACATTTTCTGCCCAAACAGCATCAGCAGGACATGAGAATGGCTGGCCCATGGAAGAACAGCTTGGGAGAGCTTAACAGCAGCAGCTTCAGCTCCTTCATGCAACTCGCAGAGTAAAGGAGAGACATTCAGAAGAACAAGTGAAAAGGGTTAACGTCTTCCAGAGTCTCACCACAGGAACCAAGATGCGTAACCCCTGCTCGGTGGCCCTGACCCATGTCCTCAGCATGTTTAGCAGGTGACATCAATTGTTGGGTAAATATTTATTCTCCTTTGCCAGCATCCTCTCAAAATGATGCTGCTGGATCTATGGAGTTGTTTTGTGCTGGATCTGTGGAGCTGCTGAGGAGGCTTAGGACTCACCCAGGTGTTTTGCAAAGGTGGGATCCATAAATGCAACTGAGGTTTTCAACTTGATGAAGCTTTCCCCCACGCCTGTGTTCGTCAGACAGCTGTGCTCCTGAGGGACACGGAAAGCAGGAACCCAGGCCAGGCAAGACTCCCATGGCCCGTCTTGCTCATAGCCACAAAGCCCAAAGCGCTGATAATAGAGGATTCAACCACTTTCCTACAACTCCATCCCCTGCAGGGCTCAGCACTGCCTGGGCAAGTTGGATGAGGGGCCACCCCAAACTAATGCTCATGGAGAGGTGGCTGGGAGAGGAGACTATGACTGGTGGGGGGTAGAGGAGAGCTGAAGGCTGTAGGTGGCTGTTTCCCCTAGGGTGGGAGGATATCAGGCCAGGAGCAATTATGGACTTTAACCACCTGGACTGTTTGACCCAAGGAAGAAGCACCCAGAAACTTACTGTTTTCTGGAGGAAGAAGTGAAAGAGCCAATAGACCTCATGTTCCCTCTCAACCAGGAGATGGAAGAGCAGGAGCATCTCACAAAAGCCTTGCTGGTACTCTCCCAAAAGAGAGAGGTTGTCCAGACATGCTCGTTATACCAGAGGGCAGACATGAGATTGGATGCCAGTGGGAAAGGTCTTCCCTGGAAAAGCCCTTCAGGGCCATGTGGGACCTGCTGCCCCGCTGCCCACTCTCCAGCCTCTGCATTGCACACGTAGCTCAGCAGAAGGATCTTTTCCAGCTGCTTCTTGTCCACCACTTTTCAGCCTCATCTCATGTGCAGTCTCAGCAGGTCCAAGCCTGGAGGGAGAGACACCTACCCACATTGGACATTTGGAGCAGGGTGTTCATACTAAGCTGCTTCACACCATCACATCCTGCACATGTAAACGCCTTTGGGGAAAAAAACTTTATGAGCAAAACAAGCTTGAGACAGAGCAAAGCTGATTTCTTTACCTGGAGGACTCAAGGGGGCTCCAAGACAGCTCTCTGACCCTGATTTTGACCGCAGATTTTCTCCTGGTCCAAGAATCCCACCATCCGCGCTGTCCCAAGTTTTGCCTGCATGCTTGCCTATGTCTACAAGAAGTTTTAGCTCTGAGCAATGTGTGTAACTCTCCCCTCCAGCTCTCTAAGCAGTTAATTTCACACAGACAGTTGGAGAGTGATTTCTTCTTCACCCAGTCATGGAAAAAAAAGGGAGCAAGGAGATGTATCTGGCTGAAGGCATGACATTTTTCTAAGGTCTTCTCCAGCTGGATGCAGCATCTTTCATTTCTAAAGCAGTGACTTTGTCACAGCAAGGCACTTGAAAAAAAAAAGACCCCAAACCTTGCCTTCTTGCTTCGCCTGGGTTGATTTATGCAGGTTACATTGATTTGTAACATAAATTTTGCAAGATCATTTAATATTCCTTTTGTTGTACAACTTGGAGAAGCCTAAATGGGAATCTGAATATAATAACACTCTTCACTGAAGTAAGCTCCTTTCATCCACAAAAAAAAATGGGCCCAGAGGTTCTCTCCTGGCTCCCAGCTTCTCTCTAATGACATCTCTATCTCCTGTCTTTCTAAATATAATTCCCTCTCTCTGGGTCACTTGACCCATTGCTGCAAAGCCGATGGCTCTAGGCAATGCTGTAGAAGGTGCCAGATCTAGCAGTCAAACGCTGCAGCTCACGGTGAGAAAAGAGGTAGAAAAATGCCATAAATTGGAATGGCTGTTGGGATTTTAAGGTGTTCAGAAATATAATGACATGTGCTGGGGCTGGGTCAGCCAGGGGGTAGCATGGGTGGCTGCTGGTGGGTTGCCATCCCTCATTCTGCCACCGCCATGGGGCAAAGACACCCATCCCAGTATCTCAACTGGGTAAAAAAAATCCAGCATTGATAGCCCCAGCCCTGCTGCAGCTGATGGAGAGGAGGAAGGATTTCATCACAGCCTCTCTCCCCAGTCCCAGCACACAGTTTCAAAAGCAGCTTAACGTGATGTAGCACCTTCATACAGTCTTTGGTGGCGTTGACTCCATCCTTCCTGCAAGGACCAGTTGCCAGCCAGATTAGGGAGCTGATCAGGCTTGCAGCTAGTTCCATGCACATCTACAGGGTTAGTTATCCTGGACACTGAAACTTAAGTCATTGTAGCCTGTGACGGTGTGCTTCCCTCTCTCCAGGAGCCACCTGTTCTTTCTCTCCCGTAACCCTGCCCAAGTGATAACCACCCGCGGTGGTCATAATGGGAGCATGTAGTCGTGATGGCAGCATCCAGGGCTCAACATGGTTTCAGGGAGACAAATAACAACAAGATAGCCAAGGGCTAACTTGAGCAATGCCGGTTCTGTGGTCAATATGCAAATATGACTACAGGTCAATCGTTGCACCCCCATAAACAATGAACAGCCCAAGAGCCCTTTGAGCTCTCCTGAACAGCAGCGGCTGCACGCCAGGATCTCCCCCTGAGTAGGGACGTCCTCAAGATTACTCCTCGAGGTTCAGAGATTCCCTGCTGCAACAGATCCTCGGTAAGTGACACATATAATCCTTTAGACACGAACCATTGACCAAGTCTGGGACTAGGACTGGATCCAACCGCATCCAGGCTCCTCTCTGAGAAGGAGTCCAGGAAGCAAGGGGGTCCTTTCTGAAACCTTGCCTCACTGGGAGGGTCTCCCTGACAGCTCTGTCTGACCCTGTCCCCTGTGCAGTAAATAACCAAGTGTGCCTTGCCATCGAATCATAGAATGGTTTAGGTTGGGAGGGACCTTAAAAATCGTCTGGTTTGAACCCCCCTGCCATGGGCAAGGACACCTCCCACTAGACCAGGTTGCTCAAAGCCCCATCCAACCTGGCCTTGAACACCTCCAGAGATGGTACAGCCGCAGCTTCCCTGGGCAACCTGTTCCAGTGTCTCACCACCCTCAGAGTGAAAAATTTCTTCCTGAGATCTAATCTAAATCTTCCCTCTTCCAGTTTGAAGCCATCTCGAATCTTGTTAAAACACTGTCGCATTTGCCATCCGACTATGTTAAATCCCTGGTTTATATCAATGAACGTATTACCATCTCTCTCTATGAGTGAAGTGTGACATAGCCCTGCCAGGGATCTCACGGTTCCCTCCCCACTGCCGTCGGCACTCACTGATGAAGCTGCAGATGCTGGAGAAACCTTTGTGCTGCATTTCCAGCAACAGCTGGATGTTGCCTTACACCTTCAACAGCCCAGCCTAATTCTGCCTGCAAGGAGAAGCACGGCTGAAAAGCTACCCCAAATCTTGGACCAAAAGAGCATTTTTTAAACCGATTTTTTTCCCTGTTTCAGACCCAGAGGGGTGTGCAGGATGGGGGGCACAGGCTGGCAGACATACCTCGGAGTGCTGTTGACCATGAGCATCTCATCTTGGGAGCTGCCTAATGAGGAATTTCCATGCCTCTGGCTGCATGGAGGATGCTAGGCCCTGGGGATGACAACGCAGCACCTCGAGTACCCCATCCATGTCCCCAGGGATGGCTTTAGGGCTGTCATCTGCTCTTGTAGCCCAACAAGCCCTTGTGAAGGTGGCAATGTCCCAAACCACACTAAAGCAGCCCCAGTTTACAAGCCCATTTAAACCCAGACAGATAACAGAGGAGCTTTTAGCCCCAGATTTGCCCATTCCCCGATGCACTGGGGCTCCATGGTGTCATGAGAAGGGAGGGGGCTCACAGGATGCTGCAGGGGCAGGGACAGCGGCTGCACTCCCTTGCATGGGGTGGGGATGCTCAGCACTTTTGCAAGATCAACCCCATGTCATGGTCCCTCTTGGAGAGCAAAGCTCCATTTCCAAGGAGGCAGGGGCATCTTCTCCCCCACCTCCCCATCCCCTGGGTCCCAGAGCTGTAGCTCCATACACCAGCTGGACAGGGTCTAAGGAGTCACCATGCCAAAATGCACTGTCCCCAGCCTCCATGCCACCAGCAAGCCAGCCCTGACCTCCCCAGATGCTTTCCAGACACCACCTTTAAGCCCAGACAGGAAAATTTTCTCACTACCAGCCCAGCAAGGGGGAAGCAGACTGTTTTCGCAGCTCTCTGCAAGTGTGACAAGGTGTCTGGGTTCGTCTCGGAGCTCTCCCGGCTGCTTTCAGGGGAATGAAAAGCTGTTTTTAGAGGCCTAAAAAAAGGAGGGAATAATAAAAAAAAAAAGTGTTTCGCCATAAGAATAAATTCTCCCTCACTGGGCAAAGCTGACTAATTTGTAAACTGCGAGAAAAGAATAAAAAGAAGCTAGTGAGTGAGAAATGCCACATGAGGACAAGCACAGAGCATCACTAGGCGAAGGGATAATGGTTCCTCAAGGACTTATTTGTTCTCCTAGAAAAAATGGTGAGGAAAAAGGAAACTTTTTGGGGGTTGTTTCCCCTTCCCATGCCACCCAGGTGGACCTCCCCTGAGGCTGGGGACCCACTGGAGCCACTCTCCCCGCTGCTGAGCCTGCTCAGCTAGCTGATGGGCATTTTCTTGGCTCTCTACAAGCAAGAGGAGAGTGGGGTCAGCCAGGCAAGGGTAGCAAAAGCTCCCCTGGGTTAACACCATCCTAAGGCTCATAAACTACATCAGCAACCTACTTGGCTTTGACACAGCTCCTGTTGACCCCATACCCCAACTCCCTCTGTGGGAAAAAGCAGCACTGAGCCTACATCTTTCCATTTAATTGCAGCCCAAGCCCGCTTTTAGCAGAGGATAAAAGGCAAGTGCAGTGTGGGTTAGCATTGCTAATTAGAAACGATCATAGAGGAAGAATTAAGGGGATGAAAACCAGGAGAGTAAACAGTATCAGAATCTGAAATTTCTGCATCCAGCAGAAGAAACACTTGATAACATGACTCCTGTGGTCCAAAGGCAGGTCCTGGAGGAAGGGCTGTGCAGGGCGCAGGAACACCACCAATGCTGCTGCCCAGCTCTTTGAAGGGAGGGGGAGCAGGGAAATACACTTTTTTTTAAACCCAACACCAAACTAAAGGGAAGCAAGAGTGAATTTGTGCTTCTTGTGCTTGTGCTCCCTCCTTAGAAAAGGGTGGGCTTCAGCAGAAGCTTGGCCATCCTGGGAGAAAACAGACTGTGCCCCCATCACTAGCACCCATGTGGCAGTTTTGCCACCTTGGGGCTATGGAACTGGAGAAACAGTTCAGAAAACCTGGGCTGGCTCTGGGTGAACCAGGTCAAGGTTTATTCCCAAACCAGGAGACCTAAACTGGAACGTACCCAAGACTCTGAGTGATGTCAGCTTGGCCAACACTTGTTGAGGCACAAGTCACAGATGCCTGAGCTTTCAGATCGAGTCTCCAAAACCCATTTACGTCTTGTTTCAATCACTCTGTGTAAATACAGTTGGGCTTTTATCTGCCAAGGAAATCCCCTGGGCTGGAAATAACATCTGGGAGTGTTATGAAGAGATATAGTGTAGACTTGCCCAGTTTTTACTCCTCTCCAAGTGGAGCAAATGGCAGCGACCGGGAGGACTGCCCAGACCCAGGGAGCTCCATGTACCAGCAGGGAGGAGAAGGAGGGATGAGCTGAGAGATGTTGGTTTAGGAGGAGGCATTCACCATCTCCCAGCTCTGCAGTGATGCTGATGCATCACCCACTCATAAGAGGAGAAGAGGGGAGGGGATCACATGCCTGCGGGGCAGAGATATGTTGATAGATGCTGTGAGGTCACAGGGACAGGAGTTCACCAAGATACGAGGTCACGTGGCGTTCTCAACCGGCATCTCCTCTCCAACCCAAATCCAAGCCCCTCAGCAAGGAGCTAAAGGTGCCCAAGTCATTTAGCATCTCTTGGGTTTGCTGATGACCCATTTACAATGGCTTTGGTAGATCTCAGTCTACATCCCATGTATAATATGATTACAAGGCTGTGTAATTGCTGCATAATTGTCCTTCTTCCTGAGGCTGGTGCACCGTGGGGTTCCAGCCTCTCAATCTTAATTAAAAAGAAAAAATCTTAATCAATCTCAACTATAATTTCAGAGCTGGGGGAGCAGGGGGAGAGTCCCTCAGCACACAACCAACCTTTGGGGTGTAAAGGGAAAATGAACCCACGTGGGGAAATTAGCCCGACAAAGGGTCTCAGAGGTGACATGCCCTATCATTAGGGGTCTAACTGAGGACTTTTTCAAACAGTACTTTAACGCCTCAACAGCCGATCATTTGGCAGAGCAAAGCCTCAAGAAGAGCAAACCCATCCACCTGCCCCCTACAGAGCATTTCCAAGCAGCCAGGCATCCTCTTCCCCGCCTTTTACAGAGGAGGAAAACAGGGTAGAGCTGCTTGCCATCCTCCAGCTGCTGGAAGGTAGAAGCAGATCAGCCTTTTCTGATCCTTGAATCAAAGGGAGTGATGCTGCATCGCATTTGAGACCCCCCAATTCTCCTTTTGCCCACCCACCCACAACACTTTTGGTTGCAGAAATGAACTGACCCGTGGGACCAGGGCAGTGGGATAAAAATCAGCTCCTGCCTGGAAAGCAAGAAGCCATGTTAGTGATGGGGCAGAGCTAATAAAGCTTTGCCACGATCTGGCCACCAAGCTGCTGGCACCCAGGGAACCCAAGGGCTTTCCAAGAGAGAGGGCTTTCCAAGGCAGGGATGTGGAAAGGACTGCTGAAGGGGAAGCTAGGAGTGAGGGCAGGACTTAAAGACACTGTGAAGGAGAGGAAGTCACCCCAAGGATTTTGCAGATGTTTGCTGAATATGAGCTGCTCCACACAGAGAGCCTGTTCCTGGAAATAAAGTCTGTGCCACCTGCTGAAGTGGTGGGCCAGACATCCAGATGATGGCTGGGGTGGCTGAATGAAAAAGCAGGGAAAAAAAACAGGAAATAGGGTAAGAGGGGCAAAAAAAGAAAAGAAAAACAACCAAAAAGGCCAATAGATGTAGTTAGGAAGAATCTGCTCACTCCCTCGGTGCAGAGCCTGAGTACGTGGTGGGAGCCTGCAAAGCCTGGCTGGTTTGGCTGCAGGCAACTGTAAATCAATTAGTCAGCTCTCATTATTGCAAATGAACCACTGGTAATCTGAGATACGCAGCTGCTAACACCCAGGATAGCATGAGAGAGATGCTCAGGCAAGTACCACTCCAGGGAAGGTCTGCCCACAATCCCCATCTCCCTCCTGCTTACTCTCATCTAGGACCAGGAGAGTTGTCCCACTAACCCCAATACTTTTAGAAAAAAGCCACCCAGAGAGCAGAGTTTGCACTTGGAGAACCGAAATGGTGTTAGATGGTGCAGCACATGAAAGAAGAATGGTTTAGATACAAAGAAGTGCTCTTTCAGGGCTGTCTTGTTGAGGAGTAACTGGGCCAGATCTCATCTCCTGTATTAACTACTTTATTTTCACTTCCGTCTGAGACTGGCAAGGATCTGCCCCACTTCGTGTCCAGGGAAACCTAAGCAAGTTGCAAGAGGGCTAAGAAAGAGTGAAATGAGGAGGAAAAGAGAAAAGAGTGCTCCCAAGAAGCTTTGGAGAGAGCTGATGGAGGAGGAGAACTCAGCTAATTATGTCCTCAGAAACCTCACCGCTTCCAAATGAATTTTTAATGAAAAAAAATAATGCTCTTTTCCAGTTATTTAACATAGAAAGGAAAAGCTCTGGAGATTGCCACACCATCCCCTAATATCTACCGTGTCTGGGCATCTCAAGACTATACAGAGAGGTAAACTAGAGCTTTTTCCAGACAGGTCCTGACCCTGGGAGGTGGGACCAGAATTTAATTGAGTCTCATACAGACTGAGAAAATGCTCTTTAAAGTGGAGGCAGGGAGATGGGAACTCAGGGGTCAAGTGGTGAGGACACCCCTGGGAGGAGACTTGCTACAAAGGCCCCAGTTGGAGGCTGAAGTAGAGTTTTCTATTTAACACAAGGATGAGCCTCAGCTCCCCAGGGCTCGGAAAGCAATGAAAAAGCCTTGCCTGGCACAGGACTGTGGGAAGGCAGATGGTGCCACAAACTGAGAGCAGCCAGTACCCCCAAATACCACCTCCATCGTCCAGGGGAACCTCTGGGATGGACTTCACCTCTGCACCCACTTCTGGCACAGCATGGAGATGGGCATTTAGCATTATAGAACATGAATTCTATCTCCCTGCAACATGCCCGGGCGGTCTAACCTCCCTCTCTGAACTGTTCCTTCACCCAGAGGATAACAGGGTACTGCAGCTGGGGTCTCGGCATTGCAATTCATCTCCTTTCCAAGCCCCCTGAGCAAGGCCTTCTTGGAGCCAGAGGAGGTAATCCCTCATGAGCCATATGCTATGAAAAACTTCACTCATCCCAGGAGATAAAGCAAAAACTGAGTGTAGATATAGGGGAGCAAAATCCACCGTGATTTGTTCAAAAAGATGGAGAAAAAATCTAAAACTCTAGCTTCAAGTTGAGAGGGAATCAATCCACACCATTTCAAAACAGCCGGACCCGTCACCACCGGGTCCTGCCTGGGATGCTGCACCTCTGTGCTAATGCAACGGAGCTGAATGATGGGTTGTGCAAACAAGTCCTGCCTTTGTTTTAAAACTTCCTTCAGCTAATATCTTCTGGTTCTTACCTTGTGAAGAAGAGTAATAGTTCCCTGCTCGCCCTTCCCTGCTGCTCAGGTTTTTATAGACCTCTGCCACCAACCCCATCCATCATCCCTTCCCTATGCTGATGAGAGCTGGGTTATTTAAGCTTTCCTCATACACAAGCCGTTCCACCCCTCTGATCTCCCTCAACACCCCTCTAAATTGTCACCCAGTGAGCTCTGATTCTCAGCACAGCAGCTAGGAGCCACGAGACGCATGTGAGAAAGGTGCAGACACCATGTTATATCTGTCTGAAACCTCTCAAAGTGAAAATGTGACTATTTCCACCTTTAGCCATCTCACATCCACCAAAGACTACTTTCAGCTAGCATTCAGACCCATGATCTGGAAGCCTGATGTCCTAAAATTGTGTGTCTGCGATGACTGGGCAACTCTTGACTACTCTGCCTGGCGAGTTCAGCTCAGGTGTTGTGCTCTCCTGTCTTCTGATTCCCAGAGACCAGGAAATATCAAGAGAAAAAACCCAAAACATAAATAAAAATTTGTAAGAGATTTCCAAGAAGCTCTTGTCTCCTGCTTGAGTGGGTCAAAGTTGAACCCACAGAATTGAGCAGAGAAAGAAGGAGGTGAGCTCTTCTTTGGCACAGCTAAGAGCTTGCTTAAAAGAAAGTGAAGGCAGGAATACTTTGTGAGGCAGGAAAGGGTGTTGGGATGGAGGAACCCCTTTGGGCATCAAACCCACCATCATCCAAATAGATGTTTAGCTTCTCTGACAGCATCTTCCAGCGACCCATTCATCTTTTATGGATGGAGGGCTGCAAGCTCTCCCTGCCTGTCCCCAGTTTTGTTCTTAAAAACTGTTCCATCAAAGAGATCTATGAAAGGCTCAGTTCCCAGTTGACAAGCTATCTATTTAAAGTTTATATGCCTGGGAACATTCACAAAGACTTATTAATGGGAAACTGCTGAAGGGAGCAAGCCCATATGCAGCCGCTACACAAACATGCCTCCATTATCATTTAATGCTCCCCAGCTTGTTGAAACAGCACGTTCTCGCCCCTCGTCCCATCCTTTCCCTGCTTCAGTGCTCGGGACTCGCTTATTCCCCACCAGCAGGAGCCAGGTAGGTCCAAAGATCTGGCAGAGAGGGACAAGGCATCCACCTCACCAGGAGAGTGAAGCTGGATGCACAACCTGCCCCAGTGCTCAAGGTCTCCAGTCACAATAAAAAGAAGGAGCATCATCTAGCAGATGCCTGTGGTGGGTGACTCTCGTTGAGGAGGTCTGTCTCCAGCAAGGACCACGATGCTGCACTCTGCATGGAAGGAGAGCGGCTCCCACCACAATGAAGTGGACATGGGAACGGCAGAGTCACATCCCCTGGGGATCAAAGGAGGAGGCAAGTTTAAGATGGAGCAAGGTGAAACCATCTCCAATGCATGCTGACAACTTGGAATATTTTAACCCTCCCTGCAAAGATGCCAGAAGACAAAGAGGGGGCTGCCCATGGATGCTCTAGGTGGAAAAAGAGGGGTTGGGGTAAAACGGGCTGGGGGTAGGTAGAGTGAGAGGCTCCCCCCTGTGCCAGGAGGCTGCGGCAGGGCATCCTGCACCCCAAGGTCAAGACTGTGGGGAAAGCCCGGGCATGTTGCTGCCATTACATGGCAGGAAGAAGAAGAACTCGTGGCCCGTGCCTCCTCTCTGGGCTGCCTGCTGAGCTACCGACAAGGAAATGCCCGCGCTCTAGCAGCTCCACAAACCTAGAGAGGGTCCTTCCACCCTTCCCGAGCACTTACTGCCCGGGGAAAACCCCTGTCTCCAACACTGGCTTCATTCAAGCTGAGAAAATAGAGAAATGAAATAAATGTTTCCTTCCCAAACCATATCAGCTAAGAAGTGTAAGTGATTGCATTCACATATGTGTGCCCTGGGTGATGTTTTACTCGTAGCACACTGAGAAGCAGCGCATGACCTTGGATCCCTGAAATCAAAGATTTATCAGCGAACGCCCGCAAAGCTCATCAAACCAGGCGAGGAGTGGAGCCGAGATGAATGGACAATAAGGGCATCACTCTTTCCTCTTCTCAATGCACGTATAAATAAATGCAGCGTTTCCAGCCAGGCGATGACATATCAAATGTGGCCGATCCAAGGTAATTGCTTGTGCTTTTTCTGACTTAAGATTTTCAGCCTTGGGGTTTTCCGCCTCGAAGAAAAGCCCTGCTCTTCTGATAAATACCTCTGGCCGTGCGACTCATGTTTAGTTTGACAAGAGGACAAACCAATAAAAGCCTTGAAATGAGAGACTCAAAAAAAAGGGATATTAAGCATGAGAAGAATTTCTTTGGGTTAAGGGATGGAAAATCCTGGGACTGTGAAGCCCAAATGGCTGAGACTGATGGAGATAAGCAAAGCAACGCATCCTGGAGAGGGTCAGCAGGGAGCTGCCGGGCCCTCCATCCCCAACCATGACTTCACACTGAGCTCTCTCTGCAGATCAGCACCACCAAGAAAGTTCCATCCTGACATCTCCATCACCCCACTTTCTGTGGGCTCTGAGTTTCTGCATCATCCATGACCATTCCTGAGGTGGTCCAAATGCCCCCATGCCTACCTCCAAGCAGCTGGCAGACATTTTGGAGTGATGAGGCAGCAGAGACGAGAATTTTCTGCTCTTATCCTTATTCAGCCTTGCACCGCTGCCGGCGCTGAGCATCTCCATCTCAGGGGATGGAGTCACACACCTCTCCTGGCAGCAAGAGAGCTGCTTCTATAGGCAGATGAGAGCTCTGCTGAAGGCAGACACTGCCCAAGGTGTGCTTAAACCCATTTCTAAGCCCGTAGAGAGACTACCTAAATGGACAGCAATGCCAAGCCTCGTTCTTCCCCTGCAGCCAGCTGGGAAAGGCCATCAGCACTAGAAAAAGGCATTCCCCAAACACCTACAAATCCATCTCATGTAACAACCTCACATATTGATTACCTGGTGCGGCCAAATGAAGCAGCTGCTGGGAATTCCCACCAAGATTTACAGATGCCATTTTGCGGCACATGGGTTTTTGCGAGGACACAAAGGATGTAATTTTTGGTATCATTCCATTTGTTCATGATATTACTTCCTTTTATAGGTTCAATAAATTTTTAAAAAAGCACTTTTATTGAGCCATTTCCTAATGAACAACCCTGCCAATTGGCTTCTTGAAAGAAGTCAAGGTAATATTGACACTTTATGTCAATGCAGTAAAAAGCAAAATAATGTTCTTAACTCCTCAAAGTTCACAGGTCCTTGGCTGCATGGAATGCCTTGGGACACAAAGAATAGGTCCAGCTCAAGTGTGGTACCGTGAATCACTTACTGCTGCACACCAGCACCTTCTACAGAGCCCAGGCTTGGATTTCAGGGGGAAATACATAAACTCAGCTCAGTATTTAATCTGAGGAAAGTTCCTCATCTATTGAGAAAGGTTTTCTTTGGCTCAGGCTCTATGGACATGTTGGATGTTGTGTTGGGGCATCCCAGCCTGGGGGTCCCTACAGGGAGGTGGGACCAGTGCTGGATCTCACCTAGAGCCAACCTGAAGAAGCAAGAAGGGCTGGATTTCACAAGGACCAAAGGAAGAGATGCAAAATGGGGTCAGACATAGCAAGCACAGATCAAAAACCAGCAGGAGAGAATGGAAAAGGGGAGTCAAAAACCAGGAGGAGACAGTGGAAAAGGGGAGTCAGAGATCCAGACAGCCTTCCAAGTTCATTGCCTCACCTTGCAGCATCGCCGACAGACAGCCCGTCTGTCTTAGCCCCTGGCAGCAGGGGTGGGAGAAGATGCTCCAGTCCAGAAAAGCAGTCAGGGACTGAGAATAGACAAGAACTACTGCCCTCAACTTGGCTTACGAGCTCAAAAATAGCCACCCACCACAACTAAAATCATTGGCAGGTTATTCATCGATGTTGTCAGCCCAGCGCAAACTCCTCATTTGGAGGCTTCAGTCATTGGAAATAAGGTTTATTCAGGGT
Source organism: Burhinus bistriatus (assembly GCA_013397275.1). Taxonomy (NCBI): domain Eukaryota; kingdom Metazoa; phylum Chordata; class Aves; order Charadriiformes; family Burhinidae; genus Burhinus; species Burhinus bistriatus. The sequence continues at coordinate 42,755 of VYXH01005714.1, forward strand.
GAGCTGGAAAATTACAGGGGGCAAGGAGGCAAATCACACTGAGATCACCTATCCTGTTGTTTGCTTGGAGTGAATTACACTGGTTTAAATTCAGACATGAGGTTATACCCAGGACATATTTCCTAGATAAATAAGCCACTAGCCTTTTCTACTTGTAACCAGGCAACGTGCAGACATGTGGGTGTAGGACGCCAATGAATGTTTATATTGGGTATTATAACCTTTATTTACTGTTGGACCGGCGCTATTCTCTCATTCTGAAGAAGAAAGGAAGGTTTATTGCCAAGCTGAGTGGATATGGACTCCTGCCTTATAGCCAAGACCCACACAAAAAAAAAAAAGGTATTAGATCTCCATCCTCCCCAAGCATCAGATCAAGGGTCTCTGCTGCAGCTCCTGGCGTGGGGAGCAGCTCTTTAAACATTTAAAATGCTAAAATCAGCGGTATACGAGACGGAAGAATAAAAACCAAGCGGAGCGACCTGATTTTCAGCCTTTAGAGATATAGAACCATTAAATTTTCATGTCTACCCTTCGCCTCCTCGCTGCCCAGCTCGATCTGATTTAGCAAACATGTGGTCCCGAGGACCAGGACCTGCTGTAGGCGAGGTAGGGAAAATAAAAAAGGCACCAGCACCTGGGCACGGGATGTCGAGGCACAAGATCCTCAGAAAAAAGGTGGTTTCTTGGGGTTAGTCTTTTCAAGATGACTTTCTGTGCCAGGAGATCTCCTTTCCACCAGCCCTGCAAAGCTGCCAGGAATAATGGGACTATTAGAAAGGTGGCTGGGGCTATTAGAAAGGTGACCAGTATAGGCATATATATGCTCACACACACAAAATATAAATTATGTAAATATATATAAATAAAAACATATAAAAGATATATAAATAAGATGTATAATATAAATACATTAAATAATATCTATATTTCTATTTTAGAGACATTTTATCAAAAGGGTCTCAGGGGAATGATTAAAAATGAACTTCTTGGTAAGATAGCCCCTTCAATAACACAAAACACATCAAGGGAAAAAAAAAATCTCCAGAATGGTTCAAATGAAGGTCCTGTACTTTTTTCCTCCCCCACCCCTTGTGTTCTGCAGAAGCGGTCCCAAACTCCCCATTTCACCCAGCTTTCCAACACAGGGTGGCGGATTTGGGCTTTCCCTTAGGTGGAGTCAAACCATGTGTGATGAGCAGATACGTTTTTCTGGAGGTTTACATCAAACAGCAGTGTGACCAAGTCACCCACATTAAAAAATAACCTCAAAACCCACGTTTTCTGCCTGTCCTCCCTGCTCTGCACCTCATTGGTGCACATGAGGCTGTGCTGTGCAACCACTCGTACAACAAAACCAAGGTCTTTCAAGACCTTAACAAGGTGAGGGTCTCCTGCCCCCAACACCCATGGGTGTCCTGCCCCACGATAGAGAGCCTACGAGGTGCAGGATGGTTCCTGAGGGGGAACGCACCCTGGATGCAGATCTTCAATCTGCTGAGGTCTACCTGCATGCTCCCCCACCGCTGATGCTGTTCCTCCCTTTTACTCCAGCTCAGTTAAAAATCTTCTTTGGGATTTCTTTCTCCACTCCAGGAAAACACATTTCCCAAATGAGCAGCTCCAAGCAAAATGCAGCCAAACCACCCGGTAAAACACGTTTCCAGATGCAGGGGTGGCTTTAGAGTAAGCAAGGTGCCTCCAGCCCCTGGCACAGCCTGATCTCCAGGTCCCACCACCTAGAAGGATGCTCCTCATCAGATCCCCCTGCACGGCCACTGCAGGTGTGACCCCCAAACTCCACAGCAGGTGCCAGCACCCCCACCTCCCCACAGCGTCAATGCAAAGCCCAGATCTTGGCCAAGCTGGGACCCATGAGGGTCCCTGTACACCGGAGTATTTGCCATGGTCAGAAAGTGACACCTCCACTGCTCCTCCTGACCCAGCTGAGCCACCAAGCAGGTGGTAACCACCAGTCTCAAGCTGCTGACAGCCCACTAATGACATCCATGCAATAAATCCATAGGTATGGTTATATATTGAAGCATTACAGTGAAGTCCTGAGGCTGCCCAGCTGGTGGGGATGGTGGGTATCAGCTTACTCATGGTTCTTCTCCTTCCACACCAGCGCAGCTGCTCCATGCCCTGGTGACACCACACTGGGGTGACCACGTTATTGGGCTCCGTGCTTAGACACCGCTGTCACACATGGGCTGTCCTCATCTCACGCTTGATTTGTTTGTGCAGTGTCGCAAACCGGTAAGTACAGGAATCCCTCCCAAAGCAGAAAACAGGCAGGAGATGGAGACGCTGATGGCACCAGTGATAAAACCAGGGGAGGTTTCAGGATCTTGCAGCCGTATGATGCCCTCTTAGGATGATGCCCTTAAAAGATAAGGTGCTCACGAACACCAACCAAACATCCTCACATGCTGATGGGGAAAACCTGCCAGCCCAGCTACCCAGAGGGGACATTTGGAGGAGGCATGGGGACAGATCCATGCTCAGAGGATCTGCTGGAGCCCTCCAGTCTTCGCAGGCAGGCTGGGGGCACTTAGGGTGGAGATCATGTACCCGATGCATCTGCAGCAGTGTTAAAGTGTTTAATTTTGTACCACCTTGACTCAAAATTGTGATGCAATTCCTCACCTGCTGTTTATCCACTTTAAATACGTTTGGCCTGCTTCTGCAGAGACCTTTCTGGGACACTTTCCAACCTTCTGTCTCTGTTTATCTTGCACCTTGATAGAGAAAGGGAAAAGAAACGACAACCCAAGCTCCAGGCAGGCAATCTGGTCTCTTCGCTGCACATCGCATCTTCCTTTCCCTTCTTGCTGACCTGTTCTTGTCTCTTCCCGTCCCCCCCACCTTTTCTCCCTTCGGCTGCTCTAATAAAAACTGGCCTTTAGGAGACCGAGGGAAGAGGTGGATTAATTTTCCTGCAGCCCTGAAAGCCAATCTACCTGTCTTTAGTTCACGTAAATGGACCGCTTTACCTCTGCAGCATCCCAAGCCCAATTAATATCGGCCTAAAAACTGCTGCATGTGCATACTTGGAAAAAAGTAAGTAGCATTTTTTAAAGGAAGGACTTGCTTTCAGTCAGGGATGGAAAGCAGGGTGGTGATGCAGAGAGAGAAACTGTTTTTTACTCAGACCAATTTCTGCCTCCCCGTTGTTTCTGAGAGTCCAGAGATAAAGTTCTTCCAGTTCTTCCAAATTCCATGAATGTTTTGGATGCCAAAATGGGTTTACTGCAAGAAGCTGGTGTTTCCTTCTGAAGTGTTCAAGAAAGAGAAAAAAAAAAAAGAAAAAGCTTTTTTCTTTTTTTACAAAAGGAAATACCAAAATAATGGACTTTGATGAGCACGAACCGCTCTGCTCCTGGGTGTTTCCAGCCAGGGATGCAGCTCACCAGCCAGCTGCAAGGCACGAAGGTACACAAGGACCCCCAAAACCCTGGGTGGAGAACGGGGCAGCAGACCCCAACCCACAGTGGAGGATTACGGGCTGTTTGCTTTCCTTCAAAGGCTGTTTTCCATCCGACAGCTCTGCAGAGAGATGCAAAAAAAGACAGCCAAGTCTTGTCGAAGAATGACTGGGAAGGGATGGAGGCACACGCCAGGCGGTGAGGGTCTCGCTGGGGACCTGCTCACCAAGGGGAGTTCCCATTTTGGGGCTGGGGGTTATAAATAAATCCCAAAACAAGAGGAGCCAACTTATTTAGTGCTTGAATGTAAGACTTCAAAAGCAGGATAGAGTGCAGCCCTGAGGAGAAATACTTGGGGAGTGTTGGTGGATGAGAAGCTCAACATGAGCTGGCAATATGTGCTGGCAGCACAGAAGGCCAACTGCATCCTGGGCTGCATCCCCAGCAGCGTGGCCAGCAGGGCCAGGGAGGGGATTCTGCCCCTCTGCTCCACTATCATGAGACCCCACCTGGCATACTGGGTCCANGCAATCCCCCTGCAAATTCATTGAGTGGGTGCCCCCCACAGAGGAAGGGCTCAGAGGGCTGCAGGAATGCCCTGAGGGGTCGGGGTGGGGGAGAAGGTGCTGGGAGGGATCCTGGGTGACAAAACAGGTTCAGAGTTAGGAAGCTTATGAAATACAATGCTCAGAGCTAAATTGCCTTCTGTAGGGTTCAGAGTGAACAACTTGTTGCTGTCACCAAAAAAATCTCTAGAAAAGTGGTACCTTATCTCAAAATCAAGCATGTGTCACTGTTTAGCACTGCTCGATGGAATTTTATGTCCTGTAGGAAATTCCAAAAGGGAATTTCATTTTGATAAGTAACAATGTTCCAACTTGGATAATGTTTGAACAGTGTAATGAGAAAAATAACATACACAAGCGAGACAGTAGGAAAGTCTGGATGAAATTAAAGCGATAATGTCTCAATGAAACATTTTGACTATCAAAATGAAATGAGATTGAAAAGATCCATTATGAAGCTTTTGCTATAATGGGAAATTTTTTTGGTATTAATATGCTTCTAGGAATTTTTCCAGTTCAATAAAACTGCATGTTCTGCAAGAAAACTGCAGTACCAACATCACGAAATTCCCCTTGGGGAGTTTCCCTGAATATCCCAGAGGGCTGGGGATTAGTTTCTTTCCTACAGGGACTACTGGCACAACCAGCCTGGCACATCCCTGACACAGACAGGGGATTCACTGGCTTATCCCAGGGCCACCACCCCAGCTCCAGGGTTCCTCAGCCAGGCCAGGCATGCCAGGCTTCACAGCACCAGAGAAAGAAAAGCAGGAAGGGGAATTAATATCCCAAGAGCTGTCCCAGAAACAGGGAGGAAAGGGGGATTTTTGAGAAGAGACAAGCAATTTGCAGGGCGCAAATATGGGCTGGGGAGACCCTGGGCTGTGCTGAGCCCATGGCCACGGCTCCCTTTTGTCCATCTGTCTGTCTTCCCAGCCTCATCAGGTCTGTTGTGGCAGTGGGAAACCCTCCCCAGGGGCAAACAGAGAGAAAAGAGATGCATCCATCCAAATGCATCTAGCCAGGGGAGATGTGGCACCAGCTCACCAAGATGTCCCCCCAGCTGGTGATGCTCCTCTGCCTGCCAAGCAGTCCCCACTGCTCAAGTGTTGCCATGATTTATCCAAACTCCAAGGGCATGGAGAGAAGGGGGGGAGAAGAGTGAGAAATCCCTGATGCATTTATTAAAGATCATTTTGGTCACAGCAGAAAATTGCTGGCGGCTCCAGCCCCATCATCTGAGCAACTGCCATGTGGCCTCCAACCCTTCACTGCTGGAAGCCAGCCTGGAAATGAGCTGGCCCCAGTACCAGAGTCCTGCCCAGAGGATGGGAGGAGACTTCTTCCTTGAAATCAAACCCAGTGAATATCCTGACTGATTTTTGCATGGGGAAATCAATGCACACAGGGTGTCCCCAGGGCCAGCCCGGGCTGGCATAGGCACCCCCAAGGGCATCAGGGTCCTCTAGCAGGGTGAGGACATGCTGTAAGAGCAAGAGAAAAATCATGATGCCTAGTACGATTGTACCAGTCTGGAAACATGGAAGAAACCTCATCTGCTGTGTGGTTCCTGCAAACGAGTAAGGCAACGAGAGCCAAAATGGGAGAGGATTGCCTCTCCTGTCCCCACCATCTGTCCAGCCCAGCTTCCTGCTGCACCCCATCAGAGGAGAAACCATCAGCCCCAGCCTGAGTGATGCCTAAACACTTCCCAGTGCTTGGAGGCATCACACCCTTCAAAGCTAAATGTCCTGGAGGGCTGCAAAATGTTTTGTAAATGGTCAAGTTGGAGTCGCTAGTCTGCCATCATTGCCCAGGCAGAGGATTGGGGTACATGTGCCTAGGTTAAGCCCCTGGTCCCCATGGTGTCACAAAGGGTCCCCATGGGAATTGGGTACCACCTCACAGCCAGCTCGGCACTACCTGGTGTGTGCATCATCATCCTCCTGTTCCATCCCCAGCACCTGCCAACAGTGTCAGCAGCAGTGGCAATGTGGCAAGATGCCACCACCTGGCTGGAGCTGTGTTGCCTGCCCCTCGGCTGCCAAACTCCCCCTCTGCTCCCTGGCTCAGCTGGTCAAGTGTGGCTCTCGGGAGGGGGCACCTCATAGACCCACCCTGTGCTCCAACATCCCGCTCCTGCCCAGAGGTCTCAGCCGGGCTGGGGCTGAGCTGATGTCCCAGCCAGGGGACAGGTTGGCTGGTGTGCAGCAGAGTGGATACCCTAAGCCCACAGCACCGGCTCTGCCAAGGCAGTGAACCATCTCCCAGCGGGAGATCTTCGTCTTTCATCAGATCAGCTCCCGGGGATGACTTTCAAAGGAAAAGCGAGTCTATGCTGGAGAATTTGAGATCCTTCTTTCATGATAGGAGACACGACAGTCTCCCTCCCTCCCCCTGCCTCCCTCCTTCACCTCCACCTCGCTAAAATCAAATTTAAAAGTCACGGCGTGCCAGCCTGCTATCCCAAGGGGGGTGAGGAGCGATTTCCTCTCCTTTGCACACTTCAAAGGTGCTCGTGATCTGAGAGCGTCTCCCTCTGGTTCCCTTTCCCTGCAGCTTGTTTCCTTGTCTGGCAGCCTCTGTACTTCCAGCTCCTCTTACTCTCTCCCTCGCCCACGTAGCTGGAAGAAAGTTGCGTGCGGATGGCAGCTCGGCTCGGCTTTCAGAGGCGCCAGGTTAGCAACCCTCAAGGTCTTTTCTTTAATTTTTCTCCAATTTTTCTCTGCTTTTGAGCTTTTTGCCTGGCCGTTAACTCATTTCAGCTCCTATGTGCTGGATGCATGCCTAGCTAATGCTCGGAGAAGATGTATCCCTGCCTGATGCCGCATAAATAGTGGATCCTTTGTGATTTGTCATAGGATCACATGTGTTCAAGCTTCAGTCTCCACCCATTTGTGCAAGGAGACCATGTCCCATTCCCAAGATCTGGGCAAGCCCCAACATCGAGCAGGTACATCACTGCACCCCCCCCTCAAGAAGATAAACTGAAGCTGAAGACGAAGCAGAAGATCTCACCAGGACCCTTCCTATGACATCACAGGAGAACCAGTTCAGATCCACCTTGCAGAGAGGATTCAGTAAAAAGACAAACTTGGGCATCCCAAACCCAGAAGGAAATCTAGAGCAAGGTGCCCCTCGGGGCAAGTTTGGGCTGAGGACAACTGATTGCTTCCCAAACTGCTTTCATGCCCTGGAGCTCATCCACCAGGAAACTTTACTTGTATGTTTGTGGTCCTTTAAGCATTCAAATCAGACAGAAACAGTGAAAAAAACACTGGTCCACAATCTGACATAGCTGCTCCTCCTGCTTCTGCTGGCAGCAGAATAACAGGTGCAAGGCAAAGCCCGAGGAGAGTATCCCAAACAACCCTGGCATGGGCAGCCCATGGCTTTCCTACCAGAGTGCCCTCCTTGCAGGCACAGGTTTGTGGCAGAGGGATGAAATCGTTGACAAAAAGGTCCATTGCAGCATCAAGAGGGCTATTAATCAGCTTGCAGAGAAACTAAATCCTTTCCCGGTGACAGGAGGGAGACACGTGTCCTACCACATTGGAGAAGGCTGACAGGAGAGAAAACCATCCCAAACCAGTAGGATTGGAATAAGCTTGGTTCCCCAGCTTGTCCTGGGATTACCTTTTTCATCAGGACCGAACAACTTGTCCTACCATTGTCTTTCATCCCTCTAGACTGTATCAACCAACAGACTAGCTTAAACCTAGTGTGTTAACTGAAAAGGGTAGGAATCAAAAAGCCAAATAAATCATAGATGCAGATTGATATATATGGTTTAAATAAAGCCTTTCAAATGGAGACATTATCCACTGGAAACTCTTAATGAAACGTTAGCAATGTTCTCAGAAGCAGAAATATTCTCAGCATGAAAGCAGGACATCTATTAAAGCCAGTAAAATTAGATGAATGGGGCTCAAAGCTAGTGATTTTTAATACACCAGTTGGACATTGCAAATTTAAGCTAATGCCATTTGGAATTAGTTCTGCTCCCAAGGTATTTCAAAGAGTAATTTAGCAGATATTTGGGGGATTAGGAGGTGCTGAAGTTATAGCAGATGATATTTTAATTTGGACTGTGGAACCTCAAGGAACATCATGAAAGACAGAGGCACCTTCTGCAAACAAGCAAGAGGAATGAAGTCCTATCTGCATATTTAAGAAGTTCAAATGCCATGGCTATAATTGGCCTTAGGTGAATCATGTTAGCAGTGGTGTTCTCCAGAATGAATGCCAACAAGCTGATGAAATGACCTTCAAAACTAATTTGACACCGAGACCAAGATGCTTTAAGACAGCAGTCAGCAAGTTGGGCACTGAAGTCTTCTGGAAAGGTGCTCTTCATTTGCTGCCCAAGTAGGGTTTGGAGATTCAGCTGCTAGAAACTCTCTGCCAAGGATGCTTCAGCCTCTCTTCCTGAGATTTCCTCAACCCTGATGGACGCATGGAGCTGTGATGTGATTTCTACAATCAAATATGTGTCTTAAAGTGGTTAAGATTAAAAATGAGTAAGAAATGAAAACGGTCAACAGGAAGATGCTGGGGAAACCACTTGCAATGAGGCAGTGCCCACGCTGCTGTCCCCATAGACTAGCCTTTTAGCAGCCTTCAAAACACAAAGGAGCTGAACATCACCGGAGGGCTCTCAGCTGCTTTGAAAGGACGGCATGCCATTATATGAGTTTCCCATTAAAAGAAGAGCTTTAAAAACTTTCAGCTTTAAAATTGCCAGGAACCATTCACCCTCCATGGAGCCACTGAGCCATCTCACCTACCTAAGGGTCCAGGGCTGGAGATAGCAATGGCCACCTCTAACCCATCTGGCCAGAAGGATGGAGGGGGCATCTCAGCAGGGAGGAGCATACAAGCTCCACAGGAAGACTGAAAAGTTCCCACTGCACAGTGAGCTGCTGTTTTTCTTTTGCTGTTTACCAAAAAAAGAAGAAAAAAAGGGGACAAAAAAGAAGTATTTATCCTGTTTATAATATTGCTCCGGATCAACATATTAATTATTTATACAACTAGAGACGAAAGCAGTCTCCAAACACCGCCCATTGCATCAAACTCATGTAAGAGGTTTCTATCCATCAAACTCCCTGGAAGGGAACAGTCTAAGAGCAAGTGGAGGAGAAAGCAAAGTGAGAGGGAAGACCACCCTGCCAGGAGGGAGGTCCCAACATCCAAATCAATTCCAGGAGCAACAGAGCAAGGAGTCAGTCCTCCGAGACTCAGAGGGGGACATGACTTTGAGCAAGGGGTCAAATGAGCCCCCCATGGGCATATGCAAATGAATTTTTGAGGGTGACGGTGACAATATAAACATAAGCTCCTGCTGGCTGCAATAAATCTGCTCTGCAGTGGGTGATCCAGAATTAGGTAGAGCGCTGCTCTGAGAAAGGCTGGCTGTGAACTAACAATTCATGCTAAAAAGCTCAGTCAAACTCCTTGATGTGAGTTTGCAGCCTCCCTCCCCGAGCCAGGCAGGAGGGACAACCTGATGCCACCTCCTCCTTGAAGAGGTACCTGGGCTAGAAAAAGAAGGAAAACCTCCTATGGAAAGTAGCAAAAAATCTCATTTTTAAGCCAGACAGGCGCCGTGGTGGAGATCTGGTCTTATGCCCCTCCCAGAGTTACTCGGACAAGGAGTGGAAGTAAGAAATAATGATCCTGATTTAAACTCCAGGGAAGGACCAGGGAGACATTGTTCCACAGCATAATTACCCACACTGGATCGCGGCCAAGATGCAGCCCGATTTCAGGGCTGGGTCCAGCTGTGCAGCTTCGTTACAGTTGAAGAACAGCCATGGCATTTAGCAGATTCCTTCCTTCGGGGACAATGAAATGCCAATTTGAGCAGTGGGGCGAGAAAGCACTGGAGCAATTCCCATGCTCGAGGGCAGCTGTGTCACGGTGATCCCCAGGGAAGGGAAGGGAAGGGCAAGGCCCACATCACAGGAGCTCCCTGCTCACCATCGTGTGACATGGGGCTGCCTTTCCCTCCTGCCTGCGCATCCCCAGATGCAGCAGACCCCAAGCATCAGTGGTGACGAGGCTCATCCCAGACCAGCTTTGCGGTGGCGGTGGGATGGGGGACCACATCACGCCAGCATGGCTTTGCAAGGGGCATGGAGACAACTCGTGTCTCTCTGTTAAGCTTAAGAACATCCCACTGGCAAGGCAGACAAGACACGTTTTATTTTCTGCAGTATGGTTGGAGAACTGAGCACCCATGGGTGCCCCAGCTCATGCTGCAAGGAATGAGGCAGGCAGAAGATGTGTTATTTTTTCTTGTCTGTTTGGAGACAACATTCTAGGTTCTGCTCTGATACCCAGCCACCTCCTCCATCTGGACAAGCTGTCTCAGTTTCCCTTTGTCACTGGTGGTGGGGAGGCAGGTGGAGCACACTGCATTCAGGTGCTGCCCTCCTTCCACCTGCTCCCAGGAGAGCTGGATCCTATTATTCCACCTCTCACAAGATCTTTACCCCATCCTTGGTGCCTCCAGCTCTAGATACTGCAATCCCATTCGTCCAAACCTTCCTTTGTCACCTGGAAGCAAAACAACAAGCATTTAGTAAATGCACACACAAAAAAAATTGTAAAAATAGGTAGACAGCTACAAGGCATCAAGTCCATTTTGGTAGTTACTTCCCAGGGTTTGAGAGAGGCATTTTTCAGCGCTTGAGGTGGTCAGGCTTTCTCATTTGTCTCCAGCTGCAGAACTTTGGACAAAAACTGTCCAAACCTTTCTGATGGATGTCGATGAAGTACTTCTAACCATTGAATCAGTGAAGGGCTTGTTGTGGTCATCCAGGAGAATCCCTGAGTCTGGGGTACATGTGCTCACTCCAGAGAGGGTTTGGCTCTGCAACAGCACAGGGCTGGCCAGGAGATCTCACCATTTTCTCAGAGAGGAGGTGGCATCTGCCTGTGGGTGTCAAACTGGTGGGTCCATCAGCTGTGAAGGGATCTGTCATCGCCAAACCACCGAGTGCCAGGGGAGGGAACCAGAAGCAAAAGGGCAATTTTAAACAGGAAGAAAGGCAATGATGTCTTCCCCATGGTGGGAAGCTTTTCAGTTGAGATTTTCATTAGAAAGAGCTCCTGCACCCCAAGGACCTCCAAGCAGATATCCCATGTGGGGAGGATCTCCATGAGATTGAGAGGAGGCTTCCTCCTGCAAATGACTGTCCCATGCACAAACAAAGAGCCTCACAGGGAGGAGCTCTATGGTGGTGGGGGAAGCTCCTGGGGAAGGACATGCCACAAAGGGAGATGTCCTCCTGTGAGGGCCCCCTCTTGCTGCAAGCAAGGCTGCAGGCACACCCTTGCACATAGCAGGAGCAAACAGCTTGGCTAGCACCTTCCAGGTTGTAGCCTTGATCATGAGGACGTGGGGACCCTCATTTTCCTTCCAACCAACTCTATGAAAGACACAATTATCCCCCCCAAAGAAACCCCTAGAAGACCTGAACTCACACAGATGTCAAGGTTCCACCCGAGACCTCACCTGGTGGCCATGGTCAGAGAGACACAGGCAGGTTTGGATAGACAGGTGCTTGTGAGTGGACTATTTTTATCTGCTGTCATTGAGGGTGGCTGGAAGACATCTCTGGTGACAGAAGAAGGGTTTAATCAGCCTCGTTCCACCAAAAAGCCCAAGTCTCATGCTAATTCACAGGGGACTCTCTCTACCTTCGGGGTTTGTACAATCACTGAATCCGTAATAGCTTGTCCTCATGCAACCCAACTTTTTTTTTCCGAGTCTGGAAGGTTCATCTCCTGCTCATCAGCAAATCAAATTTCTTAATAGCAAAGTGAAATAACCTGAGAAGTAATGGAAAAAAGGGAAGGATTAAGTTTTCCCAGGGACCTTGATCTCTTCTATCATCTTATTGTCTTCAGAGGGGTGGTTTTCTTTCAATCTAATTATCTAGTGGATATATGTTGCCAGCTCTCTTACACATCGCGTTTTCCATCAAAATAAAAAAAGAAGATAAATCCCCTGTTATTGTTTTTTGATGAAAAAAATCATGCTAATAACTTACATTTGGGAAATAATTTCAGTGAATTTACCTTGTTTTCCTGAGAGGTGTCCCATGGGAGCTCTGCAATGGAAGAAATGGCCATGAGGAAAAGACAGCTGTTGCTAAGAAGAAGAAAGGGATATGTACATCCAATATGTTTCCTGAAGGGCTCAGGTGTTCAAAAACTGTAATCCATACGAGGCTTGCTATGGCTGGTGGCCACTTTCAGGAAGGGCTTCCAGCAAGCAGGGTCCAGCCAAGCCCCTTGGTTGGAGAGGAGACGACTGTAAAGAAAAGAGGAGGATTGCTGAAGGCATGAGGGCTGTTTTAGGGAAGAGTTTCCTGGGACCACGGATGGAGCAACAATGCAAGATGAAGACCCTGCAGCAGATGTGATGGGAGCAAGGCAGCAGGTATCTGCCCTTCAGAAAGGAGTTAGAGACAGTAACACAGGAGATGAGGGTATGCCTGGGGAGAGATGGGGCAGACCAAGAAGATGGTCCTGCTGGAGAAGGTGGACTCAGGTGGAAAGCGATGGGAAGGGGCAGCCACGGGGATCAGGACAGCAGGCAACACGTGGTGTCCTGCCCTGCCTGGGGATTTAGAGGCAGCAACATCTGGTAATGTATGTAATAACAAAGCTGAGTTTCCTCCTCCAGAAATGGCTCGACATCTCTCTCTCCTAAAGCCTGACAACGTCAGGGTCATGCATGTAATCTAGGGGTGTATTTGCTTGTCTGTAGGAAACGCTGAGCTTCTCTCTCAGACAGTAGCGCGACTCAGGCAACTGGGGATTTCAGAAAAAAACACCAAGACTGTGAAAATACAGGAGGAAGGGAAATGTCCAGACACAAACATGCTCCAGACCCTGTCCCCCTTGCAACCAAGCTCCTTTACTGTCCCAGCGCAGCATGTGTAAGAGCACCCGTATCATGAGAACACCAAGGTACCTCCTGGAGAGTTAATTTGCACTCACCTCGCACTGATCAAGTGAAAGGGAAGGAAGCCCTTTTTTGTTTTTCTGTCTCCCAAAAGGTTTGAATAATTGCCATCGGTGCCAGCTATCTTCCACATGACCAGCACATGACCAGCAACATACCCAAGAGGTGCTCCATCACTGAACTTATCACAGGAGAAAGGGGCGTCTTCTCTTCTTGATGGCTAGTTCTTGCTAATTTTATACAATAACTAGACATTAGTGTATTAAAGCAAACATATTAGTGCCTCTTGACAATACCTGTGACTTTTGGAGATATGCCTCTTGCTGAGGTCACTCAAACCTCTCTCCCTGGCACAAGGAGCAAAGCAGACTTCTTGGAGAGTGGCGTTTAAGCAATGTCACCTGCAAAGATGGAAAGGGCATTGAGTGTCTGTGTCTGAAGAAAGTACCTGGGGCTTAGAATGAGTTGATTCACCCTCCCCAGGAGGAAGGACCACTGAGCTAGGCTAGCAGAGCAGATAAAGTCCTGCTCTAGGCTGACCGTGCTGGTGGGGATAAGACCTCAGCACAAAATCAAGATATGCTGAGAACAAAGTTAATCAAGGGCACCACGGGATGTGGCATGAAAAAATTATTTAACTGCCTGCCCACCAATCCCTGCAGCCTGGTGATGCACAAACAGCACTGAGTTGCTCATTTATAAATGAACATTTGACCAGGGCGGTTCTGCTGAGAGCTGGTGGGAAACAACACCTGCCAGGAATGCCAAGATGGCTCTGAGTCACACTGGCAGGAATGAGAGGTGGAGGAGGGACATGGCTTGAAAGTAACACAACTTGATATTCACAACCCCAGGGAGACCTTGGAGAGAAGGGCTTATTCCTTCCCCAAGACCGTGAAGACCTGGTGACATCTGCCCAGGGCTTCACACACCTCCTTGTCACTAATGTTCCTCCATCACAGTCCATTGCAGGGATGTGCCCCAGCTCCACGTTACATCCCCAAATGCATAACATACATAATGGATCAAATCCCTCACTAATAACACATCTTCTTAAAGTATTCTGTTCAAGAGGAATGGTGGTCACAGTTAGGAAAAGTTGCAGTGTGCAACAGATAGAGCGAGAAAGAGAAACAGCCCAAAAGCCAAAATTTATTCAAAGAAGATGGAGAGAAAGGGAGAGATTTTATGGTTAGATTGATGTTAATACATAAGGGCAAGAGAGATGATGCAGAAAGGAGCAGGCATAGACATATATTGAAAGATATTCCAGATAAACAGGAGACAGATAGATGAATAGATATAAATGGATTAGATAAATAGGAAGAAATTCTTTACTGTGAGAGTAGTGAGTCACTGGAGCAGGTTACCCAGGGAAGCTGTGGATGCCCCATCCCTGGAAGTGTTCAAGGCCAGGTTGGATGGGGCTTTGAGCAATCAGATCTAGTGGGAGGTGTCCCTGCCTGGGGCAGAGGGGTTGGAACTAGGTGATCTTTAAGGTCCCTTCCAACCTAAACCATGCTGTGATTCTACAAAGTAGACTGTAGGAAGGCAAAGGAAAAAAAACAAACCAACAATGGAGGAATATATAGAGAGCTTTATTTCCCAAATAAACCCTGATCTCCTATTTTGGTCTTTGGTTTGCAGACATAAAATGCACCTCTTTTGACAGATGGGCAAGGAAAATGATAGAAAACTTCCTCACCTGTTTTCCAGCCTCTGGTATTCCCACTACCAAGGCAGCATTCACTCCTGACCCACAGGAGTGCTCAGAGCACGACTGTACCTCCAAAGGCCCCTGAAAACACAGACAAACACTGCTGCTTCACCCCCCATACACACCCCTGCCAGGAGAGGTGTTGGTGCTCCAGGGCGTACAAGGGAAGGGCTCTCTCCATCCTCCGTTTGACTTGAGTGAGGAACAACATGCACATGTGCCTACACAACATCCATGTGCCTACAAGTGCTGAACACCCAGAATGCCACAGATGGTGGGCTTCCCATTTGCTGCTGCTTTATTTCCAGGCCACAGGAAAAAGAAAAAAAGGAAGGTAATTTCCTTGTAAAAGGTGGAAACTTCACATGAAGATGAAAATCCTATTCACTGTCAAGATTTACCCTATTTTCTTGCTGGTGCTTTCTGTCCATCACATTCACAGCTCCCAGGAAGAAGACATGGTACTTGGCAGACCTGAGAGATGCCTTCAACCTTTGCTGGCACCATTTCTGTGCTTGCCAGGAGTGGAAATCTCGCTGGAGATGGAGGAACTACTCAAGCTGTGGCTCAATCCTTGATGAAGCTGGGGTTAAGAGCTTGCTGTGTGCAGCGTTGGACCCAGCCCAGCCAAGCCCTGGGTGATGGGGCAAGTGAGGAAACGCTGTAGCTGCACCACAGACCTGCTCAATGCATGTGTAAGAGGCAACGTTATACATCCACAAAGGAGAAAACACCTTCCTATTTGAACAGATGGAGAGAGATAAAATCCAGGAAGAGATGAATGGACGGATGAATGGATGGATGGATTGATTTGAGAGCAGAGGTTGAGGACCATTTGCCCAGTGGGAGCCGTCACCCTTCCATGAGCTGGGTTTGCAGCATGCAAGCACACTTCTTGTGGGATCAGCACAAGCAAAACCACCCCAAGTCATTTTGCATTTGCTAGAGGGTTGGAGCATATGCACCTCAAGGGGAAAAAATCCCTTTTTTCCTAACACAAGCCTTCAGGGAAATAAAACGAGCACAGGCTGCTTTGCACAGGGCACAGCCAGCCCAGGGAACTCACTGCCATGAGACGCTGCTGAGATCAAGGGGTCTGAGAAGAAAGAGTTATTGGAGAGAGATCCTGCAACAAAATCTAGCAGGAATGATGGATAGACAGTCTGGGGAGGGTTTAGATGCATGTTGTGGGGTTTCTGATGCGCACATGAGATGAGAGGTTTGGTGGCGGGAGGGTTGTCCCTGAAAGCACTCGCTACCTTGGAGGCTTTGCTGGTGCTGCTGGGATGGGAGCACAGCTTCTGAAAGAGACCCCAAGGCTAAACCATCACAGAGAAAAATTAAGCCCTGCCTCCCCCCACAAAATCACCTGCGAGGGATTTAGTCTAAATATATCTCCTCCATCACTGCTTGTATTTTGAGCAATGCATTAACATGAACAGCGGGACGCTGGCAGAGGTGGGCGGCGGGGGAGAAATGAGTTGGAGCATCGCGGGCAGGTGCGGGTTGTCCCCAGCATCCCTGCGAGACCTCTCTCTATGGGAGAGACGGGGTGCGGGAGGTGTCAGTGTGGGAGGTAGGGAGAGCATGGGAGAGAGCAGGCGTGGGGTTTTGGGAGTGCAGGAGGGGGTGTCAGTGCAGAGCTGGAGGTATATTTAGGTATATTTAGGGAAGGAAAAGGGGTGTGCAGCAGGGGTGGCTGCGTGCGTGAGTCATGGCCCGTGATGCTACGTGTGCGAGCTGTGGTGGGGGAATGCTGGGAATGTCCCTGGGCAAGGGGGTGTGAGGGGAGGCGGATGCATTTGGGCATCCCTTCAGGACAGAATTGTTCCTGGGGAGTCAGAGTCACCACCACTCCCCGCCGTGATCCCTCTCTGCCAGATCACACAGAGAATGGGGCAGGTGCGGGAACATCTGTGGTCCATGCCTCTCACAGACAGTGATCCCCATCTATTGCCTCCCATAGACCATCACCAGACCACAGCATAGGTGAGATGATACATCCCTAAGCGGTCCTGGCTTGCCCTGCTAGCATCACATCTAGGACCTCCAAAGATGCAAGCTTGCCACTACAAAACCTGGGGCCAATGAGGTGGCTGTCACTGCTGTCGGGGTACAGCAACCAGGCTCTGATCCCACCACCCCATTCTGAGTGCAAAATAACTGCCTGCACCCTTTAAAGGCTCATGGAGATGCCTACGGTGGTCTTTGGTGCTCGCCATCTGTCTACCCAGCAGAAACATCTGAGAGGGCCCAGGTGTCCTCACCAAAGGCAAAGGGCACTCAGCATCTGTCCCCAGGGTCTGGGCAAAGACAGGCAACTGCACATTGCTCCAGCCATCCAGGAGAGAAGAGCTACCTGAGCATTTTTCCAGCAGATTTTTGCTATTTTGCATGAAATATTTTCCAGACCAGTCCCAGAGACCTGGGCACCCTGGAGATTTGCACATAGGCAAGCGCCAGCCGGGCCTTCCTCCTAATGAACACGAAATCTGGCCATAAAGCCTGCCAAAACCCAGAGTGGAAAAAGACAGAAGGCAGCCAGGGGAATGTGCATCAATAAATAAGTTTTATGGAAATCCCCGGCTTTTATACAGTCGCTGAGTTTCAATGAATCTTGACAGCTACTGCAGGATGCTTGGGGCTGGGTGGGACCAACCCACCCCCTGCATCTGTACATCATGTTTCCAACATGGCTTCAAAGAAAAGAGGGCTTTGTGTTTTCTTTTCTTCCAAAGGGTGGCAGGACACAGCCGCTTCTTTGTCCAACTTTGCTGGAGTCAAAAATCACCCAGAGCGGGATTTCAGCAGATGCACCTGCATTGCGTGGTGTTGGTGCCACAGCATCTCATGGGGGTATCACTCCCAGCTTCAGTTGCCTGGGGCTCACTCAGCACCACTCCATCAGGCCTGATCCTGCACAGCCGGGAAGGTCAACATCTCCTTTGCCCAAACTGATGGCCTCCTTGACTTCATCATGTGTTGACAGAGCAATATTGAGAGACCCACTGAGCCAAACCTCCACAGGGAGGATCTCCACGCCTCTGCCACCACCAAGCACACAGGTCCTCCAGCCTAGCGTCAAATTCATATCCAAAATGTGTTTTCTGAAGGACGCTTTAGCCCTGTTGCAAGGCAAGCCCCTCTTGACACTGGAGTCCTCCATCACTAGCTCTGACCATGATGAACAAATAACTGAGCTCCTACCAGGTTAATCCAGCATCATTCCCACAGAGGAGCCTACAAAGAGCATCAGCTGGGGAGGGCTTTACACTCCCAAAAATAACAAGTGGTGGAGGTGGTTCCAGGATGTCAATCCACCCTCCGAGTTCAACCCATCCTTGGGAAGTGCCAGTCTGAAGCTCCCAGAGGCTGCTGACAACCACCTGCAGGAGGACACTGACTTCCAGCCTACTCCTCCTCACACCCAAGCCCTTTTTCAAAGTCCTGGGACACCCAGGGTACATCAGACACCATTAGTGATGCTTGGAGCAGCTCAGAAACCTTCCCCACAGATCGGACACCCCTCAGCCAGCTGCATTTCCACATCTAACACTGCTGGCTTTGAACATCAGGCAGGGTAATAATGCTCTCCGCATCGTTTGAAGGGCGACTTATAAATTTTTGAAGAGCTGCTGTTGGCGGCGATAGAGATCAAGGGCTGCGAGCAACGCCAATCCACCATAGACAAAACTGAGTTTGTCAGCAATTTGCAAACATTGGTTCAATGTCACTGCATTTACAACAATGCCAAAGGCTCCCTGGTCCCATTATTCCCCGTGTTCCTGCCATCCTGCCTGCCCATGGGAATTACCTGTGGGGATACAGCTATAGCTGTATCGTTTATCCATGCAGATTAAAAAAAGGAGGTCCTGGGCTGCAGATGGATATGCAGGAACAATGTATTGGCTTGTTCTAGCTTATTTTGACCCCAGCAATGCATACATACCTATATGAGGTGTGTATAGACGTGCACACACAGGGGCTGTTGCTTCCCCAGTTTTCTTCTGCAAGAAAATGAAAGCTCACGGAAAATTTGGAAAAAAGGAAAAAAATCTGATTTTTTGAAGCATTCTAGTATTGACAGGACTTCATCTTCCAACAGGATAATTCCACCAAAACGTCTCCAACCTGCCCCTGTCTATATATAGCCCCATCACCTACGTGTCTTCAAAGGCATTGCAGGTGTTGGCGCAGTCCCACCATCCAGGTGCCCAGCAGGGAGGGTACCTGGATGTGGCCCTCCTCAGAGAAGGGAGGTGCAGAGGGTTAAGGGAGGCAACAGCATCCCATGGCACAGCCCTCCTGTGGTATAAATACTTATTTATACCCCTCCTGGGATAGAAATTTTGTATAAAATTTATATAAATTTGTAACCCTCTGTGGATATGAGTATGTTCTGCCATGGGGTGTGCTCAGGAGCACGGACCAGGAGCACCGGGCTCAGCAAATCTATCCCATGGGGATCATGAGCAGGAATAAGTTGGCACGCCCTTAGTGACCTGTTTGGAGTTCAGTCAGGTGGGGCACAAAGTTCTGGGGCTATGTGCTCACATGAGACATCGGCAGAGCTGGATGAGACCCAGGAGATGGATACCACCCTCCCTGCACCCTCTTCTCAAACAAACGCTCCGCAAGCTCAGTCACTGCACAAATCCAATGCCCCCCTCCACCAGCACAGCCAGCTTTGGGTTTTTCTGTTTAACAAATTCACAGACACTTCTGGGATGACCAGAACAGCTTTTTCCCTGTAATTAGCCATTCCCTTCCCTCTCCTTCCCCCTCTAACGACTCATAACAGCACAAAGTCAAGTCACATATCAGGGTACCCTGAGGCAAGCGAGGGCCAGATCCTGGCCCCGCCCCCCACCTCTCTCATTACCCTCAGCCTAATTAAATTCAAGACAGTCTCTTACTAGAGGCAAAGGAGGCTGAGGGTTGGTCTGCTCCTGCTGAGCTGTTGGCTTTATGAAGCTCCTCCGCAGTTTTTTGGGCATGGCCAACAAAGAGCAGAGCTGAAGGTAGATGTAAGCACAACCAGGGACTACGTCTGTGCATTTCCAAGATCCCCTTCCCAACCCTTGCCATCTGGAAAACATCAGCTCGGAGCAACAAATGCATGTCCAGTTAAGAAAGGATGGAAAAAAAACCCCGAAAACAACCGAAACACACTGGGCAGAGTGGGAATTTGGCTTTTAGTTGTCCATGTGTGGGCCCACCACATTGGACTCACATGACTCAGGGAGGAGAGATCCTGGAGCCACCTCCCAACTGAATTTTAATTTAATTACTTTTCTCAATTCCTCTTAAAGGTCTGATTTTAACTCGCCATTGCTAAAGGAGGTCTTGCAGCACTAGAAACTCTCCTGCTTACTTAAAATCAGCTCTGCTCACCTGCATTGAACCATGCCCCTGTCCTCACTGTGGGTTTTGGCACATCCCTACAAATCAGTGGTGATGCTGAGTGATCCCAAACAAGTCTCCCTTGGCAAAATAATGCACTAAACACATAAGATCAAGGTGTGGATAGATGGCACAAGGTCCTGCCCTATATGCCCTGGAGCAATGTGCACTGGCAGCACTGAAGGCCAACCGCATCCTGGGCTGCATCCCCAGCAGCGTGGCCAGCAGGGCCAGGGAGGGGGTTCTGCCCCTCTGCTCCTCTCCTGTGAGACCCCATCTGGAATACTGGGTCCAGCTGTGGGGCCCCCAACATCAGAAGGACACGGACCTGCTGGAGTGGGTCCAGAGGAGGCCACCAAGATTCTCAGAGCACCTCTGCTGTGAGGACAGGCTGAGAGAGTTGAGGTTGTTCAGCCTGGAGAAGAGAAGGCTCTGGGGAGACCTTAGAGCCCCTTCCAGTATCTGAAGGGGGCCTACAAGAAAGCTGGAGAAGGACTTTTTACAAGGGTATGTAGTGATAGGACGAGTGGTGATGGCTTCAAACTGGAAGAGGGGAGATTTAGATTAGATCTGTCCTGGTTTGAGGTAAAACAGGACCAATTTTGTTCAGTAACTTTACTTTTTAGCTAGACCTCTTCTAACTGCTNAGTCTCTCTTTCTCTCTCTCTCTTGCCTCCCTTCGGGAGCAGAGCAAGAGGGATCGAGCATCTGTCGTTCCACCCGATTGGGCCAATCTGGCCCAAACCACGACAAGATCTCAGGAAGAAAATATTCATGGTGAGGGTGGTGAGACAGTGGCACACACTGCCCAGGGAAGCTGTGGCTGCCCCATCCCTGGAGGTGTTCAAGGCCAGGCTGGATGAGGCTTTGAGCAACCTGGTCTAGTGGGAGGTGTCCCTGCCCATGGCAGAGGGGTTGGAACTAGGTGATCTTTAAGGTCCCTTCCAACCTAAACCATTCTGTGATACTATGATCCCCATGCAGCTCGCACGTGCAGGGAGAGTCTGGCAGCTGTGCCTTGCCACAGCATCACATCCCCAGGTACATTTTCTCTGTTGCCTATTAAATACTTTTGCTTAAAAAGAAAAATAAAGCAGAAGCCATCTTCAGCACAACGCAAAGCTTGTGGGAGCAAGGAGAAACTCAGAGCAAGTCTGAGGCCACCATGCTCCAGCACCTGTAAACAAATATATCGCATAATCCCACTCCTAAATGGATTAAATTCCTTCTGAAAACCAGATGGCCCCTGGCTGTCCTCAAAATCCCTCCAGAAACTCTCCTGACAGCCAAAATCCTTTCGCTAATTTTTTAAGCGCCTACACCTAATTGGCTGTACTGCTCATTGCTGCGACTGTGCCTCTCGTTTCATCTGCAGAAACAACAAATACATGCAGTATTCGATTCCCTCCAATTTAAAAGCTGCTTTATAGCCCATAGAGGAAACGATTACTGCTTGCATTGCAAACACACGATGTAGAAGGCTCAAATTTTGTACCTTTGAATGCGCTCATGTTTCTTAAAACCTCCTTTTTTCTCTGTTTTAAAGCAGAGTTAAAGTTTGCCTGCGCATATTGGCTACACTTTGGTATAATTAAAAATAGAGTTTGGGATCATACTTACTTCAATAGTAGCTTCGCTTGAGTCAAAGCAGGGGACCAATGGCTGGAAGGATGGCCGATGGCAGCACGTCGATGAGCATCCTCTTTCTTTTTGCACCTGCCTTTCTATTTCTACACCTATTGGGGAAGAGTGCAATTATTAATAATTAAAATAATTAAGAGGGTAATCAGAGCAGGGCAATCACTGGATCCCAACTGGCCTCACTGAAGACCCTGTAGCTGCAACTACATGCATAGAGTGAAGCCCTTCCCTAAATGTTTGGTGCTTGCACCCTGTTTCTGTGATAACTAAGGAGAAGCAAGCAAAAATCAAGCAGAGTTCAAGATTTGTGTGGTTTCTGGTTTTTTTATCCACATTAAAACATTCATATGGAGCCACAGGGCATGGAAAGGGACCCCAAACCCACCCCGAGCCCAGAGCCATGAGGCATGGATGAGAACCCCAAACCCACGCCAAGCCCTGGAGCCACAGGGAATAAATGGGGACCTGTCGTGGTTTGGCCTCAGCCAGCAACAAAGAACCACGCGGCCGCTAGCTCAACCCTCACGGCAGTGGGGGAAAATCGGAAGAAAAAAAGGCAAAACTCATGGGTTGAGATAAAGGCAGTTTAACACAACAGCAACGGTAAAAGAAGAAGAAGAACAACAACAATAACGCTGATGGAGGAATGTACACACACGGTTACTGTACCAGCGCTCACCCACCGCACCTCAGGTAGCCCCAGCCCGCTCCCAAGCAGCAACTGACTCCTCCTCCCCTGGCCAGCTCCCCTCTATGGACTGGGCATGGCCTCACAAGGGATAGAATACCTGTGTCCCGGGCAAGAAAATTAACCCTATCCCTGCCGGAACCAGGACAGGACCCCAAACCCACCCTGAGCCCAGAGCCATGGGGCATGGCCAGCTGATGGGGCGTTCCCTTTTCTGACCCGAACCTCCTTTTCTCTGCACCAGCCAGGACAGCCAGCACAGTACATACCTCTCCCTCCTCCTCCTCCCCCCTTCCACTGTTTCAGATACCTGCTGATTTCCATTTTAGGTGACAATCATATCCTCATCAGAGCTGCTGTTTCCAGCTGTGCTGAAAACCCCCCTTTCCCCAAGCCCTGGGTCCCATCAGGCTGGTCTGTACCCTGCATGGTACAAAACACCCGTCAAAGCATCTGGCAGCTCACAGGCAGGTCAGGCAGTGGCATCCTCCTCAACAAGCCCAGCCAGCCAGTCATGGATGGAGCTTTTTGGGGTTTGCAGTGACCTTATAACTTGCCTCAGAGCCCTCTTCCCACCCAAGACAAGCTGATCCTTGAAGCCAGGAGGAGATGTCAGCCCACCATGCAACCAGGTTAATATTATTTTCAATAAGGCACTTGTTATTCTTGCTATCAGCCCCAAGGAATGGCTCTGGTCCCACCATGGGTGCTGGAACCTAGATGTCCCCCCAAGCAGCACAGCTGTGGGAGCCCACCTGGGACCATCAAGGTCTCAGAGCAGCCCCCAGGGCACCTCCACAGCCCATAGCCAGGCCACCTTATTGACCATGCCATTCCTCCAAGATTTTTTTTTTTCCTTTAATTAAATCAGTGTTTTCCAACAGGGAAAGAAAAGCAACCAAATGTTTCCTCCTGAGAAGTTTTTCCCCACCCCACAAGCCTCTGGTAGCTCCAGTTTCTCTCCTCCAGCCCCAGGACCTGCTCCAGCCCTCCAAGCTATCACTGCTATTGAAACACAGGACCTTCCCTATCTGCCCTCTTCATCCTCTACCGCATTACCCCAACATCCATTGAGCTGCACTTCATGTTTGCCCCAAAACCAAGGGAAATTCAGTTTATTTGATCCACAGACTCTTGCGGTCCAGTTTCGCAAACAGCTGGAGACAAGGATTCATCCCTTGCCAAAAAAAGGTACAACCCCTTGTAGCAGCACCGGCCAGCAATAAGGGATTTTTCTGAATGGGAAGAAAATAAAAACAAGCTTAAGTTATTTCTGCAAGGGGGGAGGGAAAGAATAATACCTTTTCCTGCTGTTGACACACTGCTTTGATCTTTACTTTGTAGTTACCATAGTGACAAATAAAAAAGGCATAGGTGGAATAAATTGCTGAAAGTTGATGATGTCCTATATATGTTTCTCCAGCGCACACGAGTGCAGTCTGCAAACGTTCCCCAGCTGCTGCAATGTATGCTCGGCTTCAGTGTATGGCTCACAGGGAGTGTTTACGCTCTGCCTCACATTAAGTGATATTTAGGCACATCACAGACACAGAAAGCTCCATCACTGATGTTTCGTGGTCTGGAGGAAGGAGATAGAGGGTTTGTCTTGTCTGCAAAATTAAGTGGTAATATTGCAAGTTGGTGATGGACCACCATCATCCTCATCTGGGACTAGAGGGTGCTGAGGGTAAGGGAGCAATAAAAGGGATATAAAACAGTAGAGGAAGAGAGCAGGGAGGCAGCCTGCAGCTGATGGTCAATGTAAGAATATCTCTATCATCCAATAAACCTTTTTTTCCAGCTGCTCTGAGATCTGCACTAATACAGAACCAGGCTAAAAGAAAACCCCAAACAACAAATGTACGAAGCCATTCTTACTGTAAAATTATGTCCCCGATTGCCTTGCTTTCCCCTGGATCATTCACCCCAAAAATCAAGCTTTAGAAAGTTGCTGCTGATTCCAAAAAAACCCAGAAACTTCAGGAGTTTCCATTTCTCCTAGAAACCAACCACTGCCCAGGCCAGTTCCTACTGGTTAGACAAGATTTAACAGTCCAGACAACCTTTGTCCTGGCCACTTGCAGCTCTGAATTGGGGTGACCTAACCTGGAGGTACCTGCTTTTCCCCCCAACCAACTTCCACGAATGCCTTAATGCTTCTTTTTGTACTAAAAAGGAGCAAAACTCTATTAGCATCGATTCCTTTCCTGTGGAGAGGTTCATTGCATGTTTGGATGGATCAAAGCATTCCCAGCAGGAAACTGGGACGTGTTCCTGCGCTGGGGCAGCCCCTCAGACTGGCCGGTCCATGTCCTGCGGAGCAAGGGAACAGCCAGATGCAAGAAGCAACGAGACTCTGTCACTGCCTCTGATTATCCTGATTTTTCCCACATATGGGCAATTGGAAATTGCTAATTCTTATGTTCCCATTGATGGAGCAGCCCAAATATTTGCAGGGCTCTGAGCCCAAGCAGTCGCATAACGACGCAGAGCAAATGGCAATGATGCAGGACCCCATCGCACACACATGGAGTAAAATATAATAAAAAGCAGTGAAGCAGGGCCAGTGTTAGCACAGAGGAGAAACTTTGGGGGCTGGAAAAGAGCCGGAGTAAAAGGATTTATAACCTGGAGGAACAAGGCAGAGGCAGCATGCGTTATTGCACCCATCTGGCAGGGAGGTGGGGGAAAACCCCTCATGCCTCTTTCCAAAGTCCCAGAGAAAGTCTGTAGGAGATCCCAACCACTTCTGAGCACCCATCAACTCCTTTAAACCCAAGAACCCACAAGGACAGAGCCATGCTCGAGAGATGTAACCAGGCTGGCTTTGCCAACCCCTGCCTTGCTTCGATGTTGTTGACACACAGCTCTTAAGTCAATCCGTGCACAACTAATACGCTACATCTGCTGTGTATTTTGCTCAGCATTTGTTTGCCTTAGTTCTGTTGAATCTCTTCCCGCGCTCCCTGGTAAGCTCTAATGATGTGCGGCGGCTGCTGTTGTTGCACCATTACGCCGTGATAATCTTTGGACAATTATTTGCTGGATTCACCCCGCTGCTGGATGAAACAGTGCTTTCGCTGGCTGTCAGTTATATATTTCTCCAAGCTGAAGCCAGACCGCAGGGAACCATCCTGGCAGTAAATTAAGAGTTCCCAATGCCAGGAACATCCTAAAGAAGCATCTTCGGCTTCAGATGCTCGTTAGTGATTAAGAGTGGGCTGGGCCAGGTTGGGTCCTGGGGCGATAGGTGATGGGAGAGTCTGCACCCAAAGTGGAGGTAGGGACGGGTCCCGGGTGCTTGCACACTTGGTTCCTAAAGACACAATTTCTTCTTCAGAGATCATTCCAATTTTTGTTTTCCCTTAAATCCTAGGAAAAACAAGGTTTTTCTAAGCCAGACTCCTACAAGAAGAGGCATCAAGAGGTCACAGGTTGATGTCTCACTGTGATGTCTCCTACAAAGGTCACCCTTCCCTGGCCCCCCGCATCAATGCACTGCTCCCCATACTTGTGGGGATCCCTATGTCAACAAGACAGACCATAAATCCAAAATAAATTGTCACAGCAGAGGGGAAAAACCATGTACCCAGCCGGTAGGAGGGTCTGGGCTCCAGATCGAGCTCATGGAAGGGGGGAATTATCCAGCAAATCTCTAAGTGGAGCCTTGCAGGAGAGGAAGGGATGTTTCTGTACTGGGAGATGATTGGGGACATGGCTCAGGCCCCTGCATTTAAAGCTTCTAGTCCCAAAGACACAAAAAAAAGGATTTTTTTTTCATGGTTATGATTTTAAAACAAATCTTTGGAAGCTAATTTGACTTGGGCGATCCTCCTAGAACTTCTCGGAGGTAACTCCGTTGCACATCAAAACACCTGGTATTTTACATGGAGCTTTCATCTTCCCTCCCTGCCTCTGCTGTTCCTGTAACCAGAGACAAAGGTCTTTTGTCTCCAGCTAAACCTCCCCTTTCCCTCTCCTTTCCAGAAGATACCGACTCCATTTGATTTTTGATGAGTGGCCTTTATTTTTTTTCCTAACAAGCTTGCTCCTGCGTGTCCCGTTAGCCTGGTTTCGAGCCGTTATGGGGTTTGGGGTTTTTTTTGCAGCATCCTCTTCCTTGCATCATTAATGTTGTTGTTCACCAGGTCTTAAACATGCTTACCCAGCCCACCCACCCCACGTGCTGAGGGCTCGGGAGGTTTCTAACCAGCGGCTCCTGTTTAAGTGATACCCACCCAGGCTGGGAGCAAGTACAGGCAGCATTAGGACCTGAGCTTTTTTCCCCCGCTCCTCTTTTAAATGGCATTTTCCCTCCCACTCCTCATCTCCAGGTCAGAAAGGAGAGGAGGCAATTTTCATACAACCCTGGAGCTATTTTGCCGTAGGACATATATTAATGGGTTACAGAGATAACCAGCTGCTTACATCTGTTCTCCCATTACCTTCACATCCATGATGCATGAACCCATCTCCATGGGCTCAATCTGTCCTCAAAAACCCAAATTACGATGGGGATTAACGGCCCCACCTAGGCAGACCATGCCTGGCACCAACACCGGTGCCAAAGATGTTGGGCGAGCCAGCGACATAGGGGCAAAGCTGTGAAAAAAAAACCTTTTTTTTTCAGCTGTGCTGCTCGCAGAAGGAATTGTTTCATTCAAATGAGCGTAACGAGCAGGGCCAGCCTGCAAAATGAGATTTCCCAACGGCAGAAAGAGGCGGAAAGCCGGCAGCCCACCCCGGCGCTGTGTCCTCGTGTCACCGCTTCCCATCTCGCCTTTAATCCTTGCCATTATTACAACAGGATATGAAATTGCCGGAGGGGTGAGAGAAGAGATACCACTGACATTACACCGTTCGCTTTCATTACTCGTGATTAAACGCATCATTCCAATAACCATCTCCAAAGGAGATGGAGAGGGTGTACCAAGCACGGGTCACAATGCACTCAAACCCTGGCAGCAAGGACGACCGGGAGAAAAGAAACTCAGCC
Source organism: Burhinus bistriatus (assembly GCA_013397275.1). Classification (NCBI taxonomy): domain Eukaryota; kingdom Metazoa; phylum Chordata; class Aves; order Charadriiformes; family Burhinidae; genus Burhinus; species Burhinus bistriatus. The sequence continues at coordinate 70,174 of VYXH01005714.1, forward strand.
AGGATGTCATGCAGAAATATCCAATGGGTTAATAAAATGTGAGTCCTGAAGGAGAAACCCAAGCTCACTTTCAACAGCAGACACTGGCTTTCAGATGGCCCACTAGTATGAGGAGGTAGACCAGAGTCCCAGGACTCTGCGGCGATGGATGAGGGATGTACGTGGTACCTGAGTCTGGTACTTGGTGTTTTCTTTGAATAGCCAGTTGTGGGGCTTGTGGGCTTTCCAGGGAGATCCTAACACCTCCATTTTGTGCTCCATGTCTTACAGCAAGCTCTCCCGTTGGGGTTTGCACCCCAGGTACCTCCCTTCCCATTAACACTCATTAGATTGAGAAAGGAAATTAAATAACAAAGTGTCTGCATATCCTATGGCCAGTATCATGGCCTGGGTACCAAACCAGGTATCTGCATGCAGCATTTGCTCTTGAAATGAAGGCTGAGCTGAAGCATCACCTTTATGAGTCTGAAAATAGGATGCTGCTTCCAACAGTGCTGCCACAGGTCCAAACCCAGGGATGCCAGGAGCTCGTTTTCCCCTTCTTAACTATGTCCATGATGTGGATCAAAATCCCAAAGAACCCAAAAGCTCAGGAGCTGCCAAAGCATCCCTTGCACACCCTGCAAGCACAAGCCTTGCTTGTTCATTAAGAAAGGATAACGGAAGAATTAGCTGGGAGAAAAGCAACCAGGGAGCAGCAGAAAATACTCAATATGTGAAAAAACATCAAGAAACCTCATTACTCTCAGAAGAGTCTGCACCCTCCATCCTCTTGCAATACACCACCCCACCCCAAAATGTCCACTGAGAGATTCTTACACTTCTTGTGAACAGGGGAAAGCGGAAACAAGACGTAAATACATCCACCCCTGGTCTGGTACAGTATAAGGGCCATGCACAAGCCAGCTGCTTTCTGGGTGTAAATACCACTGATTCTGTACAATGAGTATTTGCTCCTGTCCTGTCTCCAGCAGGATGAGCCAAAACCGGTAAAAACTGGGGTGCAGAGGACCTTTTGGGTGTTGGCACAACTCTCTTTCTAGGAAAGGAAAAAATACAGTGCTGAGTTTCTGGAGCAGCAGGAGTTAAAAAGTTCTCCTCATCTGCCAGCACCATCCAGTCTCCTATGAAGTTCAGGAAGAAAAAGAAAGGAAAAAAAAAAAAAAAAGGCCTGACAACATCAAATTAAAACGACAGCCATCCTTTTCTCCCATGACTTTAAAACGCGAGCTCACGCAGCATCCTGCTTTTAGGGAGGATCAAAGAGGGTTTATTCCCCTGCAAAACAGATGCTCGAGGGTCCAGCACATCAGGGGGACATGGCTGCGGTGATACCCTTTGGCCAAGGCACCCTCACACAACGTATCAAACAAGCATCACCATCGGCTGCCTCCATCCGTGATTAAATCAAGCCCAATTATGACAGGTGCAATTTTATATCGCCGTTTGGCTTTTATTGCCATCATAAACGGTCCAGCTGGCATCAGGCTGGCGGTAGTTAATAGCGAGAGATGCGTTGAGATAAATAAAAGCTGGAGAAGGGTTTTTTGCTTTTGTGATGTGCCTGAAATCCATCCCTGTGCAGCTTAGACCAACCCTGGGGCCAAGGCTGGCGAAGGGAGAAGCCGAAGCATCTCAGGGGAAGATGTTCCCCCACATTTGCTGTTTGATCACCATCAGCACTGCCAGGGAGCTCACAGCACCCCCACAGCTGGTTTGGGAGAACAGGGATGAGACAACTTGCCTAACGAGGGGCTGTGGCTAAAGGGCTTTGCAGTTCACCCACGGAATCGAAGTGGGTGGGATGGAAAGTGGTCGAGAGCTTGTCGCCAGGAGATGGCTTGTGCCACCCAGCCAGGTATAATGCAAGGGAATGAACATCCTCAAAGGCAACATTTCAGGTAAATGCTTCCCCATGGAGCCCGGAGGATAAGTCCTGCCTGGGGCTGATGTTATTTCAGCATCTCCTGCTCCCCATCGCTGTGATCCACAGCACCCAGGGCTTGAATCTAGGGACCTGACTCCACTCGTTGCTCATCATCCCAGGACAGAGTAAAGAGCTGGTGCCCGAGCCAAGGCTACCCCACCCCCAGGTTACTGCCAAGCCTTTCAAATATATCAAATTAATTCTCATCCCAGCCAGCACATCCCAGCGACAGATGGGGATCCACTGAGAAGGGGCCCTAAAAACCCTTTTGTCCCACCAGCCTTGAGGAGGACACCTTCTCCTGGAGGAGAATCACCAGGGATGGTAAAAACAGAGTTTTAAGAGCAAACAGGGAGGGCAGCTCCATAATCAACTCCGTGACACACACACACACACCCTCCCCGCAGTGGGGAGAGACCTGGACCACCCCGCTGAGAGATGAACGGGACTTCAGCCTGGTCTTAAATTAACACGAGAGCTTTTAAATTAATTCAGAGGGCTGGGAAAGTAGATACCCTGCGCAAGCCCACCCCCTCCCCAGCTATTTAGAGCCAGCTTCAAGGAAAAAAATAAAAAGCAAATAAAAAGCAAACATAGCAGGAATCGCCCTGTTTACCCGAGCGATTGCACAGCTCCAAGTAAACCCCCGGAGGAGGATGAAGTGTCTTGGCCGCTGCAGTAGAGCATCACAGCAGCTGGTGTGTGGAAAGCAGGAAGAGATTTACTATCCCTGGTGCTTGTGTTTCTCCTTCCCCACCCCCTCTTTTTTGTAATAATAATCGTAAAAGGGGAGGGGGGGGGAGAAATCTCCTGCACCTCCCCATGATGCTGCCTTATTAAAAAAAGTGACAATTAGTCATTTGAAGAAGCAACAAAGAGAGCCGGCGTCGGAGAGGCGCGATTTGAATTTCAATGTGCTATGGGAGGGATGGGGAGCCAAGGCTCTGGGAGGAGATCTGCCAATCTCCCTGCAAAACCCACGGCCACCCCTTTCCACCCCAGCTCTCTCTGTTTGGGGACCCAAATATAGCTCACAACAAGCACCCTGCATCTCCCCCAAAATTCACCCTGATTTGCTCCGTAGGCTCAGCTCTTAGCCAGGTTTTGGCATGGGAACTTTGCATGGGACACTGCACATGGAGGGGATCAGCTTCCTTGCAAAGCTGCTTTGCTATTAGACATCATGTACAGAAGGGCTGGGGGGGGGCCCCAAATCCCACCCCAAGGTAGCTGGACCCCAAAGAGCCTGGCCCAAGGGTCCTGAGCCGCTTTCTGGGTCCGGTGTCCAGGGATGCAGACTGGAGTGGGAGGAATGGATGGAGGAATGGAGGGATGGATGGATGGATGGATGCAGACTGGGATGGGAAGGAAGGAAGGAAAGAAGGAAGGAAGGAAGGAAGGAAGGAAGGAAGGAAGGACGGACGGACGGATGCAGGCTGGGGTCAGAAGGATGCAGGGCTCAGTCCAGGGCTCCCATGCCCCACACCTCTCCATCCTTCCCCCTGCAATCCCTCTGGAGAGTTTTAAGGGAGCTGGGGATTTAATACAAAAGCTGCATCTCACCCTGTTCTCATTAATGCATTCACAGTCTCACCCTATTTCATACATCCCCAGCACTGTTTTGCCAGGAAAAACCCAAAACCATGTCCCAAGGTCACCGTAAAGACTCAGGATCAAACCCATGAAAACAGAAGCCAAACACATTTCTGACCGCAGCAAAATGAGCCCAAGGGGCTATAAGGGGCTATAAAACCCCTCCCCCAAATCCAATACCCCTGCCAAAGCTAGACCACCAGACCCCATCTACCCCACGGAGGAGGTTTGGGGGAGATTCCCAGCTGCTGGCCCTTCCTTTACAACACATTTCACATTTTACCCAGGACACGGATCTGAATTCAGAGGCGGAGAGCCGCCAGCCAGAGAGAATATAAATGCAGCCACGCAGCCCAACAAATGAACAATATCTTCATTAGCATTTTCTTTTTATTATAGGTTGTAGGGATTCCCCCCCC
>VYXH01005714.1:79878-115487 GCA_013397275.1 Burhinus bistriatus
GGGGTCCCTGTAAGGACAGGCATACTGCTGGGATCCCTATAGCACTACAGCTCCCAGAAATACACAGCTGCCCCCAATTCCCTCAGCCCTCTAATAAAGCCCCTGCAGCACCCTACAGGTACTGGCCGTTGGGGTCCTGCCCCAAGCCCACCCCAGCTGCCCTAGCAGCAGCAGCAATTAGAAAACCCCGATTAGAAAGCTCAATTTCAGGACATGAAACAGACCAAGACAGATGCAGCGACAGCGGGACAAGCCTGGGTCCGCATCCAGAGCGGCAAAGCTGAGGGATGCTGAAAGCCCTTGCACAAGTCAGGGACCAGACCAGAGGATGGACAAGCACTAATAAGTTTTTTTCTCTATTAAAGTGACTTTTTCTGTCCGTGATGAATGGAAAATATGTGACCATCCAATCTTTAAACACAGGTAAGAGCCTGTAATCTCCGTTTCCCAGCCCTGAATCGATGCGGCCAGTGGAAAAGGCTCAGGAACATCATTTTGGGCACCTCCAGACCCCACTGGTTGGAGCCAACCTGCTGCAAATAAGCAGCAGCTGAAACATATTTTCCCCCAAGATCCCAACCTCTCCCTTAAATTTGGTTAAAATCAGGCAGTGGAATAACCTCATAGTAGGAGGAGGGGACAGACAGACGTATGCAGAGCATTCTGCTTCCTCCAGAAGTCCCCAAAAAAAGCTACCTGGCAGCCCCTGCTCCCGTCACCTTGCCGGGGAGGGACGAGCACATGCATCCAGGGTGAATATTATTCTCATTTTTGGGTGCTGGCTGCCAAAAATGCATCGTTTGAGACCGGGAGGACCCTCAGAGCCCTTACCCGAGGCAGACCCTGGGGAAGATTCTCATCTCCAAGATACCTGTCAACCTCAGCACCAAATTTACAGAATAAAACCAGTGCAGGGTGTGAAGAATTTAATAATACAAGCTGTTGCATGACAAAGCCTAGAAAGTAATATCCATATTACGGTTATTATTAAATCGGAGCAGCCTCCTATGTTTTGTCCTGCCTGTAATTTAAATGGATCCTTGGCTATATTTGGGTGCTTTCGCAGGGAAAACGCCATGAGTTATATCTGAGTAACCATTAAAAGCGTCTGACGAGCAGCATTTCTCTTTCTGACTCAAAATCTAAATATGAAAAAGATATATTTTAAATATTTTATCAGGTTTTTTGCAACCCTCCCAGTGCTGGCAACGACTCGGCCACACGTCTTACTGGGTGTCCTTGGCCCAGTGAGGCAGGTATGTCCATGGGACATCTCACATGGAGAGGGGACATTTTCACCAGGGCTTCCCTCGAGACAGTTCAGTTCTCATTTGAGGGAATTTCTTTCCTTTTCTTTTTTTTTCAGCTTTTCCTTTTTTTTTTTGGCTTTTTAATCTCACTGCACGTTTGCACAGCCGTTGCTCCTGAATCCCGCTGACCGGCAGTGTTTGATGAACACCACGGAGCTCCCTTCTCATTAAAAAACCTGAAGTTCTAAATTTTAGTATCCAAGAAAAAAAATAAGAAAGAAATAAAAAAACCTCACCGATTTCCCCAACTTCAAAGTGCTTTTGAAGATCAATTGGGAGAGCACCAGTGGAGTTACAGCCTCTCCCATCGACCTTCCCTCCCAGAAAGCGGTCAGCCTGTGGCATGGAGCCGGTGGGTGACGGAGGAGGCTGGGGAGGGCTCTGCAAGTCCCAGGGGAAGGAGTTGGGGCTGGTCAACGTTATCCAACAGCGCCCGGGGACCGCAGGGTTGGCATTTGCATGGAATTGGTGGCGGGGTGTGTTTAAATGTACCTATTTCACCTTTTCTAGCGCCAAGGATGCCGCTTCTCACTGAGGACGCTGCTGTGCTTTGCTTTCCCCCGGTGGAAAAGCCCTTTAAATTTCAATATTTCATGCAAACACTGTGCAGGAAGACTGTAAGGAAAAGGGAAATTTTCCTTCTGGATCACTGGAAATACCTTGCTCGCCGGGCCTGATAGGGAGGTTTTGGCCACTGGTGGCTGTCCCACGCCAGGGATGAGCCATGCAAATGCCTGAGGTGGGAAACTAAAGCCCGCTTTCAGGAATGAAGGATTAACATCATTTGCTCCAGCGTGTGAGCTGACATGCTGAATTAGCAAAGCCAGGCTCAGGGGCAGGGACCGTGTGGCACGCGAGCTGGTGACAACACTGTGACTGCAGCCAGGGCTATTTATAGAAAGGCTGAACTCGGCTCTTCTGCGGGCTATTTCGCAGAGGGGAAATAACTTCTTGGCTGCGCCCCCAAGTTTTTGATGGGGAATATTGATCGGCGATGCGACGGCGGAGTTGGAAAGAGGACCAGTGGTTCTGCGCCGGAGCAAGCTGCTGCAGGGGACCACAAGTGAAATGAGTTGTATTGGGTCAATGTGATTCCCGGCACTGGCTCGCCTGCCTTGCTGGACCCCAGGGGTTTTGTTCCCCTTTGGGGGAGCAGAGCTCCAGGGCCAGATCCATCCCTCTCTCTGGCAGCAGGGCTGAGTTGCTGCTTGCTCCCCCATGGGATGCCCAAACAAGCACAGACTGGGTGCCACCCAGTCAGGTGCTCCTTGCCTCGTGCCTCAGTTTCCACTTCTGCTGCATGGGTGCAAGCAATGCAGGGAGTGGTTGATACAGACGTCCAGCTAAGCAAGGACCACACCAGGAGAATGCTGCCTGCCCCTACACACCCAAAAATAAACCCTAAAACCCAAGAGAGGACTTAAATAAAATTAAACAGAGATGCCATGCGATTAAACTAGAGGACACCCCCAGCAAGGGTCCACAGGCAGTCTGAGAGGCAGAGCTAGCGGAGCCCTTGGGCTGTCTCCAAACGGACCAAAGAAAAGCAAACAATGCCCCTGAATCCCAAAACAGCACTTTGCAGGATCAAACTGCACTTCGGAGCGGGGTCTGCCTCTCCATAAAACACTCGGGCTCTCTCAGCCCACCAAATTTAAAAAAGGAAAGAAAATATGTTTCCCAGTAGGTGAAAATGAGTTTACTTCTGGGAGGTAGGAATCACCTTTTCCTGGTAATTATGAACAAAAAGCATCATTTACTAAATGCTTGCAAGGTGGTTAATTAGCGGAGAAGTAAGTATCTAGCAATTAAAAGGCGTTTTTCCAATGATCGGGGTGGCAGGGTCAGGAAACAAGAGAAACGGAGGATCAGAGGAATTGCTTGGCTTTGGCATCCACTGCTGTGCAGGGACATGGAAAGGCTCAGCCCCAGGGACCACCCTGGATCCACACGTCGAAAAAAATAAAAAGCAGAGGTACTGCACGATTTTGGGTTGGAGAAACCATCTCCCACGTGGTCCTTATACTGCGGGGCTGCCCTGTGCCTCAGTTTCTCCACCTACGGGTATGGATGTTGGGGAGAAGGCGTGGCTCCCAACTGAAGACCATCTGCCTCAAGATATCCCCTTCTCCTCGCTGGGAGGGCCTTCAGCCTGGCTAATGCCTCTACCAAGGCTCTTCCCTGGGGACACAGATGTCGCATCCCCTCCTGTTTGACCTCAACATCCCCGGGTCTGCCTTGGCATTACACCAGCAGATGGATTTCAGCAGAATCCCAGCCCTCTGCACCGCCGGGGCCATCCCTATTTAATGGGTTATTTGCTTACCCTTTCTGCTCCACCACTTTTCAGCATCTGCAAATATGTCCAGTGCTTATTTTATATCATTTTTCAGCTCGGTGACAAATATAGCAAAGACCAGAAGAGCAACACTGACGATCTCTCCATTAACCGGCTTTTAATCCATTTAACACAGGCTGCGCAGGGCTGGTGCAGTGCTGGATTTTTATCGGGCTGGGATGCACGATTAAGTCAAATGCCTCACAGAAGTCAAAGTGCATTAAGTCGAGTTATCTTTATCAAACGACCTTGCGATGTAATAAAAAAAAAGAAAAAAAAATAGTCTTGAGCTTGTTTGGCAAGAGCAGGCTCCAGTATCGCTGTAGGGTTGAGGTGGTAATAACCCACTGTCCTGCCTGATCTGGGATGGAGAAACACGTGCCATACCCTTGCCTTCATCCCACCACGTGCTCCTGTCATTCACTTTAACACATGGAGAGGATCTAAATACCCCTGTAGGGAGAAAGGAGCCTTGGAAAGAGATTTCCTCCAGCCCCATGGACCACAGATTGCTGAGCCAGGAGGTCTGGGATGCTGGGAGAGGGCAGCATCCCTGAGGAGTTCCCAGGAGAGGACCAGACCCACTCCCCCCATCCTCAAAACCCTACACGCTGAGGACAAAAGCGGGTGGCAGATGGGGACACCTTGGGCACAAAGGCTGGCAGGGGCTGCTGGGGACAACCAGCAAACTGCATGGGTTGGGATGCGGTGCTGCCTGTTTGGGATCTCCAAGGATGAATAAGGGGGCTACTGGTGATCCCACAAGAGGGGCCATGGCTGCAGTGAGGGGTCATGGGGGGATGCGACCTTCCCTCCAGCCTCCCCATCCTCGCTGGAGCAAATGGAGGCCATTTCCTACGGAGGATCCTGCAGCACCTGCCTGTGAGTCACCGGCTGCCTGTCCTGGTGAGTCACTGCAACCCCAGAGCCAAGAAACTCTGACCTCCAGCGATGCACCAGCATCCCAAAAAAGCAACAGTACCATCCTCTCTTCCCCTCCATGAGCCTCCGGCCACAGCTCCCCAAAGGACCTCATCAACTATAAACCATCCTGATTGCCAGGACTCTCCATCTCTGGGCTTCCCAAGCACAGAGAACAGCAGAGCAAGGAGAAGGGGAGGGACGAGAGAGAGGACAGGCTATGGAGGAGAAAGCAGACTTGTCCTGTTGGATAAAGCCGAGAGTGATGAGTATTCAGACAGGAGATGGGGATGCCTTCCCATCCCAGAAGGGTAAGGTTTCTGCTCTACCCTAAGAAAACAAAACCAAAATGTTTTGTTCTGGGCAGTTTGAAAGCATTAAAATGATGACTAAATCCAGGCTGCACCAGGGAAAGAGGAACGTTAAATCCCACGCTCTCTCAATCGTGTCTCTCTGGCTTCATCCCATCCCTAAAGCATCACTGTTACCCCAACACCCCCAAATTCCCAGGGCAGAGCAAGGACTAAACCCCTTCTTTGCACTCATTGTCTCACCCCTGCCCTGGCCAAGCACCTCCAGCTCCCTGCAAGGATTCTTTTTTTGGGGGCTTTGACTTTTTTGTTTAGTTTTTCATAAACTCAGCGTGAGGTTTAAGCTCAGGCTGTTGGGAGCAGCGGGTGGAGGCAGGAATTAGGTGGGAAGGCATCAAAGGAGCACTACCTCAGATAGTATTCCCTATCTGATCATAATAATTGGAAGCATATAAAATTTGATGCCTGGAGGCTGATGGCAAACCTCTAAATGATTATTTTTCCCCCCTTCCTTTGTAAATATTCCATTATTAGGAAACTAGTGTGCATAATGAAACCAAAACAGTTTGGATTGCCCATTGGCATATGCTGGGATGTAGCTGTTCATCTGTGGTGGGATTTGCTCTGACGGACATTTCCAAGGCTGGGCAGCACAGCACTGGTTTTGGAAATTTCTGTTTTGGCTGATCTGGGCTGCTCTGGACCCCCTTTTCTATCTGAGGAATGGGGACAGCATCGATTTTTCATCCGATATGGGAAAAAAATGGCTAGACTGCTGTCTCTAAAGTGCTCGCACGGCTGGGTGTCTCCACACACCAGAGGATGTTCAATCATTGTACCATGCAAGCAGTGCTTTGAAGACCATCCACATGCAGGCAACACATACCTCTGGACCAGCTTCTCATTCTTTCCTTCTTCACTGAGCATATTTGCCCATTCTCAAAAGCTCACCACGAACCAGAGAAGGTCTCACACTGGTCCAGTATCAGCAGAGCAACCTGATTGCAAGTGTCAGCAGCAAATGAGCTGACCCTTCAACCCCAGCAATCCTGGCTGAGATTCACAGTGGATTTCCCCCTGCTTGGTCCTTGCAAGAGCATAGTACAGGACTCTGTTGGACTAGATGATCTAACGGTTGGAGTAGATGTTCTTAAAGGTCTTTTCCAACCTAAACGATTCTATGATTCTATGACCTACCTCAGCAGAAGTAGCTCAAAAAAGCCTCCTGGGTGCTCTATCGCTTGTGGTGGCTCTGCTGCAGATGGTGGATGGGTGGTGGGAGCTTGAAGAGCAGGGTTTGAACATGCAGCATGGTGGGCCCATTCAAATCAGCTCTCTGGTACTCTTCAGCTGGGCTCTGTGCAAGGAAGGAGAGAAGGTGCCAGTGAAGGTCTGTGTGTACCTCTACATGGAGCAGGTAACAGCATAGATAGTTAATTCAGGGAACAACACAAAAACTTGAGGAAAAAAAAATACATTTGCGTTGCTATGAAACAGAAATTTTTGCAGAAAGCTTCAGCAAAATCAAAGAGAAAAAAGATGGGTTGAGGGCAAGCAGAGGTATTTTCTTTGCCTTGGGACAATGTGTATTTCTTTGTCCCAACATGGCATGTGCTATTTCAGGCTTCTATATCCTCTGTTTAGACCCATTTTTGTATTAAAAATAATAATAATTTAAAAGGCAAAAGTGAACCGGTTGCTTTTTGAAACTAGCAGTGTGCCAGGATGCCTGAAACAAAACATTTCATTAAAAAGAAAACAAAAGGCAAGATGAAAGATCTCAGAAGTTCCTCCTTCACTTCCCCCAAGGGCAAAGGCTGACACAATGCTCCCCACAACCCTGAAACATCAATGCCCATATATTGTACTCACGGAAAAAGCTGCACGGATGGCCACATACAGGCTTTTCTGAGCATCCATCCCTGGGATGTCACCTGGCTGGTGGGACCACCGTGAGGATGAACACCGAAGCAACTCCCAGATCCTGCTCCTTTGTCCATATGGTTCTTCTAAATGGTGCCACCTCCATCCAAGCTCAGGTTTGCAGGGTCCTCATGGTAAGTGACGTTGAGGCCCCCTTAGGAAGGACCCAGGACATGATCTCTGCTTGGTTTTGGGGTAAATGTGGAGGAAGCTGTCTACCCCAGAGCAAAAAGCAGCTCCTCCACACATTGGGTCTGGCAGCTGGGAGGGACCTCACTCCTCATGTGGATAACATCTGCATCTCGCCATCTCCCTTGTTTATCAGTGAGTTTACCCTGGGAAATCTAATCATCATTTTGGAGTTAATCCCTCTAACAAACCCTTGCAAATCCCTTCATCCAGAAGTTTATTAATATTAGCTTCTCTCGAGCAGAAGTGAATTAAGCACCTTTACCTCCTGTTTGGCTTTTTGTTCCTCTTCTCCTTGCTGCTGTTAACAGGAGCAATTCAATTAAGGAAGAAACGACTTCCCAATAAAAATCCTTCCTCACCGCCTCCCTCCTCCTTTCGCTCAAGGACTAATAATGTTTAATTGGGGAAATGAGCTCGGCTAGTGGTGCTGCTGGGGGCAAAGAGAAATCCTAGTGAACTGTGAGCACGGGGCAGAGGGGCTTGGCTCATCCCAGGGAAGGGAGATGCTTGGACAGGCACACCCAGAACCCCATGATTTGCTGGAGGAAGGTCTCCCAGCCCCAAAGTGGCTGTCTCAGTGCCCATCCGATGTCATCTTGCTTGTTTCATGGAAAGGGGGACCCTTGAAGGCTGCATTAAATTGGGAGTGCGGAAGGCAAGCAATGCTCTCCAGCTGCCCAGCGTCTCACTGGTGCTCAACAAAGTCCTGAGATTTCCTCCGTCTTGATGCAAAACCACATGAATCTCAGCAGGCACTGCTGCAGGTCCACCAGGACAGGGGTCTGAACCTGGCACCAGCTGAGCTGGCTGCAGTGCAGGGCTCAGGACCTACATCCAGCACCATGCAACTGGGGAAAGGGGCTCAAAACAGCAACAAGGCTTGAAAACAGGACAAGCTATGAGTGTAGCTTGCACCCTGCATGCAAAAGTACAAAGCACCCTCCAAGGGGGGAGTCCAAGCCCCTCTCCAAGGAGTCCAAGCCTGCCTTTACTAACACCATCTCCAAGCATCATGTCGCCGCAGGCACGGTCCCCGCTGAGCAGCACTGGAAGAGGAGGCTCAGCCTGCCCAGGGAGCAGTGCTGCCCGTCAGCTCAGCTCCATCGCAAAGGCCACGGCATTTCCCAGCTGTCAGAAAGGATTTGTTCGGTGCTGCGCGTTCCCTCCTCCACCTCCTCTGGTGACAGAGCGGCTCTTCTCCTAAACCTGGGGTTAGCCTGGGAAAGGCAGTTACATCTCTCTGCCCAGCCCAGGCTCCTGCCATGCGTTTGGCTTGTACCCATCTGCATCAGTGGCAGGAGGACACGATGGACCAAAGATGCTCAGCCAGGAGCTGAGGTGCCACCTGCGAGGACAACACATATGTGAGCAAGGACAGGGAGCAGGAGCATCCAGGACGCAGAAAACACATCAGCCTGGGAGAGCTGGCTCAGGGAGGCACAGTAAACATCAGCTCCCCTGATATACACTCGTCATCTCCCCAGACCTCCTGCTGAAGTTGGTGGGCAGCCAGACCCAGTGACCCCCCTTCTCTTTGGGATGCACCACTTATTGGCCAAGCTCTGCATCTGCCATCCCCACTCCAACTGAGACCTGAGAAGTCATACTACACCTTCGCCAGGACTGAAACTTTTTAATGATGAACTGATGTGAGAAAAAGTCATGGCATGGTCTGGGGTGACCTCTTGACGTGCTCCACTTGCACATCACCGCAGGGTCTGCCCAAGAACCATCCCCATGCTTGCACCCATATTTTCCCACGGTTTTCCTTCCAAAATATCCCTTTTTTCCAGCTCTCAGGGTCATTCCCATAATACCCTTCTGCCATGCCTGGGGATGTATTGAGTGGCATCCCTGATTGCCAACAAGGGAGGATGAGGGATGGGCACCCAGCCTCACTGGTGGCCATGTTTCAGCAGCGGAAGAAGAGCTACAGCTTGCAAAGGGCTCAGGAATCCCTTCAGGAAGAACAGCACTACTGAAATGTCAGTGGCAGTTATTGTTATGGGAGAGAGAGGTTTGTCAGGCAGGGAATGGTTCAGATCAGGACTGATGTCTGTGGGTGTTTGACAAGGGTGTTTCATAGAATCATAGAAACGCCTAGGTTGGAAGAGACCTGTAAGATCATCGAGTCCAACCATCAACCTGACACTGCCAAAACCACCACTAAACCATGTCCCTCAGCACCACGTCTGCCTGTCTGTTAAATACCTCCAGGGACAGCGATTCCACCACTTCCCTGAGCAGCCTGTTCCAATGGTTGATAAGCCTTTTGGTGAAGAAATTTTTCCTAATATCCACTCTAAACCTCCCCTGGCACAACTTGAGGCCATTTCCTTTCATCCTATCGCTTGTGACTTGGGAGAAGAGACTGACCCCCACCTCTCTACACCCTCCTTTCAGGGAGTTGTAGAGATCGATAAGGTCTCCCCTCAGCCTCCTTTTCTCCAGGCTGAACAACTCCAGTTCCCTCAGCTGTTCCTCAGAAGACTTGTGCTCCAGACCCCTCACCAGCTTCATTGCCCTCTGGGCACACTCCAACACCTCAATGTCTTTCTTGGAGTGAGAGGCCCAAAACTGAGCACAGTATTTGTGGTGGGGCCTCACCAGTGCTGAATTTCAAGCCAAGCAAAGCTCTGGCCCAGTATTGGAGCTGGTGGCCTTCCACCCTTCCCAGGTGGACTTTGGGCTGGCAGAGGGACAGAGATGGTACTGCCAGCAGGGAAAGGGCTGTGGGATGCTCTGGAAACAGTCGTGTCACCTGGACTGACCTAACTTTAGGCAGGAAGGAAGGCAGAGCCACACAGCTCCACCTCCAGCTTAGTCTTGTTGACAAGGGACCACGCTTCTTCTCAAAGCTGCTGGAAAGCCTCCAAGACAGGGCTGCAGGAAGGGCAGAGCTGCTTTACAGAGAAGATTTCCATGAAGCAAAAGCAGATTGAGTATACCAGTGGTGAAAAAGGTTTCATTTCCCCTCTCTGTTTCTTTAGATCTCCCAGGAGACAGATTCACAGCGGTCACATCATCACCAAGACCTCCATCTGGGTCTCCTCCAGACCCATGTTTCTTCCAGACTATTAAGTTTGGACCCCAGACTTACCCACATACAGGGCAGTCCCATCTTTATCCCGTCAAGGTGGCTGCATCCAGCCCACGCACCCAGCAAGTTGGGTCTCACCTTAGCATCGTTGAGGTGATGGAGCAGCAAGTGTGCTCACCCGGGTATATCTGCATGGGGGTCATCACCTGAAGACCAACAGAAGTTTGCGATGAATACCTCAACAAGAATACGATGGCATCCTTGGGCGGGTGGGAATGGAACTATTCCCCCTCCTGAGCCTGAAAACAGAAAAAGACCTGGGTACGAAGCTGTCTGCATCAACATTTTCTTTGCCCGTGCAAGGGGAAGACACCAAGATGCTCTACAGGGCCTGTAATATGACTAACAGCCCCCCTTTGCCCCTCCTTGGGCTTCAGTGAAGGGATGGCCGCGCATTAGTGACTGGCACTAATTAAGAGAAATGAACCTAATTCGCAAGAGCAGGGTGAGCAGACTCCACCCCTTTGCACCAGCGAGCAGCTTTGCAGGGGCTTATTTGGCCATTAGATCATGTTGAGGGCAGTAAATGCTGGACACAGGCACGTCCCACCTAGGATGAAGAAGCTCCTCTGGGACACACAGGCATTTGCAGACCCAGATCACAGGAGTTTCAGCAGAAATCAGACTTTTTTTTTTAAATGACACAGTCACAGAAAAGCACAGTTGAAAGTATTTCCAAACCTTGACGTGCCTCCCTTTGATTTCTTCAAAACAAAATGAGGTTTCCACAAATAAATTAATTTCTTTTTAACATTCTTGTCAGGTCCTCTGACACCTGCTGACCCAAAATGGAAACTTTAAAAAAATATTTTCCCCCCTAAAAAGATTCAGTTCACATTGACCCAAATTCAGAGCTTTTTTTATTATTAGTTTTGACTCCGGACAGAGAATGGAAGAAGCAGCCGCTCTCCCGTCACCAGGAGACACCCAACTGATGCTACCAAGTATTTTGAGAACAGGAACATTATAAAACATCCAGGTGGGATCAACAATTCCTGCCTCCAAAGGAGGGCAAGAGGAGAGGTGGAGGTTTGCAAGCAGCAAACCAAGCGCATGGAGATGCTTTTCCTATGTTTAAAAACTCATTTCTGGCTTTTAGCATGTCCTGCGCAGGGCAGCTGGAGGCTGTATCCACACAATGATGCTTAAAAGCCCCTCAAAGCACCTTCTCCATGAGCTGGTGAAGCCCATTTTGTCCTCCAGAGCATCCTCCAGCAAGGAGTCCCGTGAGTGAACATCCCATCACAGTGAAATGGCATGAAAAAAAAACAGGAGATTTGAGGTTTTTAATTGATTGAAAGACATTAACAAAGTTATATAGGACAAGCTTGGCCTTGGATATGCCAGGGAGCTTGGCAAGACCTGGCTTGCAGATGTGAATGGGGAAGGAGAAGAGAGCTGAGCCACCAGCAGTTCCTTGAAGCTCTAGATTTCACCTTTAATGTATTTCAGCACATGATTCAAGCACATTATCTGCATGAAATGCTGCATTAGCATCAAAATGAGGGGAGTTCTGTTCAATATATTAAAGTGTCTCTGATGGGTTTGAAGGTAGCTTAGCGCAAGAGAGGCATTAAGGAAGTAAATGCCACATTTGTATTCAAAAGAGCTTCCTTTTTTTTCATTTAAAGCCGTTGATCTAAGAAGTTGTGCTTAAGACGGGCTTATAAAAGCAAGAGTGCATCTTTGCTGAGACAAAAAGCTGTGTTTATGGTGAATGGTAAAGGAAAGCAAATAGCCCATTTAGAAAATCTATTTCTTTGGGGTTTTGGCACATCAGCTGGAGGAGGAGAGGGCTGGCAGGGACAGGGCCTTGGGGTGGCATCACCACTGAGAGCCATTTTCTTCCCCAGTATCTCTTCGATGTCTTTTCTTGGTTCGATCCTGTAATTAGAAATGGTTTTTCCAGGTTGGTCACCCCCACCATCCTTTTTCCTGGGGGACAAAAAAAAAATATAAAAAAAATTATGGAGATTTATTGATCCAACTCCCTGGCAAACACCCAGTTTGCCTTTTTCTGCTAAATTTCAAGCAAAAAGTATGGCTTGTTTAGGCATTTAATTATTTTTTTTTTCCTTAATTAGGATGGCTTTCTGCTTGGCAAGACAGCTTCAAACTTAATTTGAACATCAAAAGTTGAGGTCCCATCAAAGCAAACCACACCAACATACCCGCTAGGACAATTCCAATGGTCTTGTTCACCAAGAATTTTTAAAAAATGGTAATTCTGCTTCGGAATATTCTTTATCCTGAAACTGTCACTTAACAAAAAAAAGTTTGTTTATTTTTTTATCCAGCTCTGAGAAAAGCAGGTTTCCCCCCTCCCCCCCACCAAAAAATTAAATAAAAATAAAAATAAAAAATCAGAGTCAACACCACAGTCCTGTTTAGACCATGATGAATTTTTACTTGCTCTGTTAATGCTGGACAAGGAACATTTTAACAAAAACCACCAGGATTTCTGCTGAGTTTGGGGGATCAAACCAGTTTAGTTTCATTATCTGAAGAAAACAGAAGCTGCAGTGAAAGCTCAGGGCGAGCATTAACTGGCTTCATCCATCTTTGCCACCTCTGAGGGCAATTAATAGTCCCTTGTCTTTCCAAATGGAGAAAGCATGGGGTTAAATTAATTGCTTCTGACCACTTAATGAGTCAGGGAGAGACCCTGGGAAGTTTGTCTCACCGCTACCTGCAAATCAGCCGGGGGGGGGAGGGGGATAAAAATACACTTTTCTTGGCCGAGGTGCACGGCTTATGGAAATACTTATGCCTTGGAGTCGGCATGGCTGTTATCAGCCCCCAGACATGGGGCTGTCGGAGGTCATCACCCTGTGAAATTCAACCACGTGTGGCTTCCCCGGACATTGGGGTGAATTAAATAAATCAGAGTATTTGTTCCAAGGGGAGCTGCGAGCAGCACAGTTGGGGAAAGCTGCTTTCTCACAGGCACTGGGAATTTTGGGGTTGTCCAGCACAGAACACAGCCAAGCCTGGATACACACCGGGACCTCCCATGACCATGCTGCTGACCTGTCACCAATGTCACCCCTCTCTGGAGAGCCATGCCAGGACAAAAACGCACCAAGAAAAAGCTGGACACCTTGCAAGTCTTAATAAATTATCAGCCCCTTCCTGCCAACGGCGCTAAATCACAACCCAGAGGATGGTGGTTTTTAATCACTCAGCCTCCAGCCTTCCTCCTTCCCTGCATCCTGTTCTTCTTCCACCACCCCACAAAGTAAAACTGGGCATCTTGGGGACATCTCAGTGCTCCCCACTCTTCCACCCAGCACCCCCAAACACAAGCTGTCCCAGAGGACACCCAACCCCTGGAACATCTCCAGCCCACCCATGAGGATGGGGCTGTTGGCTAGGAGAGCATCTCCCAGTTTGGGGACCAGACCCTGCTCCCACACAGGTATCTCCTCCTGCCAACTTTCTTTCCCATCACAGCTTGTTTTCTACCTCCTTCCCACAGCGGGTTGGCATGTCAGAGAAGAAGGGAAGGAAACAATGCAGAGGAAATTGATAAGCATGGCTTGAAACCCGGAGAAAGAGAACATTTGCCTGGGAGAGGCTGTGATTAGATCCGTGTGTGTGTCCTTTGCCAGCGCTCCTAAAAATAGAGCTTGGCTGCACAGACTGTCACACGCATGCAGACATGCTCTTGCTGAAGCTATATTTACCAGTCTCAGAGACAGCCAGATTCCCATATGAGCCGTACATCCCCCCACAGCGCTGGCACGCAGAGTTCACATGGCCAGGAATGGACCACAGTGGTGGTGAGGGACCTCCCCAAGCATCCCTAGGAGCTTGGAGGCATGGAGACAAATGGGGTGGGGAGGACAGGAGTGGGGAAATTAATTTTTGGAAGGTCCTTGAGACCATCTAAAAAAGCAAAGAGCTTGATTTAGAGACAAGCGCATGGGACAAACATCACAGAGGCCATCCAGATGGCCAGCATGCTCCTGGTCCTACTCCTCTGCGTAGCTCCCAAAGCAGCAACTTTCAAAAGAGGTATTTATCCCCCAACCCATCTTCCCGTGTCTCTCCAAAAGCAAATGTTTGTGGCCCAAAAGCAAGAACTCGTGGTCAAGTCCTCCAAGCCTGATATCTGGATAGCACAAATATCTACAGCTGTGGGCTGAAGAAGGTCCACAGTGAGCTCCAGCATTTCTCCAATTCATGAGACGTCTTCTCGGTGCCATCAGACACGATGCTGCATCCGTGGGTCTGGGCATGAATAGATTTGGAAGGAGGAAGGTCCCACAGCTGCTTATTGGAGAAAGAAAAACTGGAGCATGACCTACATCGCCTGCTGGAAACAGGCTCCTCCACCCCCCACCATGCTCGTTAGCCTCGTGATAAAGCAGGGAGTGTTTAAAGGGACAAAAATGAGGCATTTTAGTCATATTCATGAGATTTCTGAAGAGGATATTTGAAGACCGAGGTATTATTTTCTACATATGTCTTCACAGAGGTTGCATGAAATTAGCATTATTCAGAGATGTGCAATTAGCATTACCCAGAGATATGTATTTCGTGTGGGAAAATAATTGTTTTTCTTCCTGGAGAAGTTGTTTTGTGCACAGTTCTCAGATCTGAGAGTTTTAGTCCAATTGGAAATTGGAAAAGTGCCATTTGCCCCAGCTTGCCCCTGGAAGCAGAGCAGGCAGCAGCAAAGGATAGCTCTGCAACTGTGACTTTTGTTTAATTGGTGAATTTTGGACAAGCTCAAGGTGTCTGTAGATCCAACGGGCAGCTACACAACAAACTGGCCCAACGTCGCCTGCAGCATCATTCCCTGGTGGCTAATGCCATGTCCCCAGCAGCTCCACTCCCCATCTTGCCTGGTGCAGATCATCTGTCCCTATCCTCTGCCTCCCACAGGAAAATAAGTCCCATCTCCAGACCAAGGACCTGAGTCACAGCTTTGGTGGCAAACCTTCCGCTCTGATGCCTGGGGGTGATGCTTGGGTGGACCCAGGCTGCAGAGGAGTTCCCATGGGGGGAGCAGGGGACAGCAGCTCTAAAGGGGTGGCGCATGGGTCCCCTCAGTCCATTTTCATGGTTGCTTGGCAAAACAAGATGATCTTCCCCTGCATGGAGAGCAGCAGATGCCTTCTGGGACTTGTCTTCATTTTTCAACTCAAATATCCTCTGTTTAATCAGCTCATTGTAATATCACCTTGCGAAATGTCATTAACAGAGGGTGAGAGGTGAGCTCCATTCCATTATTGAAATGCAGAAGTACAGGTTGGCTTGCTCTGAGCGTGCAGGTTTGGGCGTCTGGGCACACAGAGAACGTTTGTGGTCATCAACCTCAGAGTACAGCATTGAAAGCAGCAGAAGAGACTCTCCAAAGTGGAAAGATTGATTAGGTTGACTGTACTAACAGCAACTGGTTTTGATAGCAAGCTGTAGCACCCTAAACCATGCCAATAAACACTGAAGAAACAGCTTTGATTTAACTTGGTGAAGATCTGAGCTGCATATAAGGAAGCATTTTGTAAATTAGGTATTTGAAGGTCGTTTAATGAGGCCAGCTCTGTAAATCTAGACCTACCTAGATGCTCTCAGACACCTGCAGGAGTTGTCCTCAACATGAGGACTCACTCATCTGGCTCCAGGTAGGTTCTTTCTCCATTGCTGACAATTTGGTCACTACATCCATAGAGTCCTTTGAACTGAATCCAACTGGTCTCTGGAGACACTGATGCTCTGAGGAGCAGACTAAACCCAGCAAGTGATATTTCACTGAGCTCTTTAGGCAAGATGAAGGGTGTTGCGCGCCCTAAGGGTTACTTAAAATTACTTGAAGGCACCAGTTGTTTGGACATAGCTGAGTACCTTGACCTCTCAGGTGACTTGAGACAGGAATGTGGAGCACAGCCCAGGAGCCCCCTCCTTCATAGCCATACGATGCTGTGGGAGCACTCATTCCCAAATCCTCCCCCCATCCTCCTGGGAGGCAGGTTAACCTGATGACACAGCACAGAGAAACCATACCTCAAGGGTAGACATGGGCTGATGGTCAAGCCAAGAGCAGATCCCAATGCTCCGACTCCATCATGGACCCTAAGGGCAGCAGGGCACTACTATACATCTAACCTAGCCTCCCAACTCAGAAGGACCACCAGAACCACCACATGGTCCTGCTGCTTCTTTCAGCAAGAGCCAAGCCCTGCAGAAACACATCATTTGTCAGCAGCGGCACTTGCTCCAGGGCATCCCATGCCAGGTGGCTCCACGCTGTGCCAGTCCCCGCTCTCCCTTGCTGCCTCCAAGGACCTTCACAAATAACGCTCCACTCTAATCTGTTTGAACAAGCTGGCCTCCTTGATGCCACCGGGGAGGACGGCGGATGAGAAAGGGTTGAGGAGCTGCATGGAAAACACCTGCCCATTGCCCAGAAATGTAAACAGGCTGCCTGGGTGATCTAAAAATATCTGAAATCAGGAAATCTGACATTACATCTCTCAGTGGTGTAGCCGGCATCAGCTTCCGAAACATCACAGCAAAGAGGCACAACCCTGAGGGAGGTTCCAAGGACCCCAAAGACTTGAGGTAGAGGCACGAAGACTTTCCAAGGGCTGGTGGCCCAGGATGAGGGGGTGATTGCAGTTGACAGAGGCCAGTCAAGCACCAGGAAGAGCTCACCTCTGCTGCAAGAGGAACAGTTCACTCATAGGCAGCTCCAGGCTGGGCAGGCGCTTGCTCCGCTGCACACAGATGTCTCCGCATCCATCCTCGGGGCTGTTAAACCCCTTCATTTCCCCAGCAAGAACACCACTTAAGCGCAAGCTACAGCAAAGCCACAAGTGGGCTCTGGAGCTAATGCACAAATTATATTTCAAAAGCACTTCTCCCCAGTGCCAGCTATGCAATACGGGGAAATTGCTGTAATAAAAAGCCATCCTCTCCAGATGCGAAAGGGGGCGAGAGGGGCAGGAGGGAGCAGGGGCCTCGCTGCAAGACCAGCAGCAGGGCAGCCCTTTGAGACGGGATTGCACAGCATCCCTCACCTCCAAGTACAAGGTGATGCTCCCCTAGGCAGCCGGCCAGGCATAGGGCTTTCCCGGCATGATTGCTGAGACACGAAGATGCAAAACTCTGGATGGGAAGGAGCCAAGGGTGAGGAACCCGTGCTATAAAAAACAAACAAAAAAAGCAAAAAACCCACAAACGACAGGGTGCAAGTCCTGTTCCTCTACCAAAAGACTCTGGGGAAGGCTCTTGGGCAGCATCCCCAGGTGATAGTGATCACAGTTTCCTCTTCAGCATCTTTCTGTTGTGGGCTTTCTAAATCTAAGGGTGAATATCTGATGATGCAGGTCATCCTTAAGTCTCTATAGTCACAGACAGAGCATCGGCAATGAGTGACAAACCAGCACCAAGCCCAGACTCACAGAATCTGAGAGAAGAAACCTGCTGCTGGGACCTTCAGGCTGAACCCAAGCACTCCAAAGCAGGCTTGTCCCAATAAGTCATTTATAAATGAGCAATAGGAAAAGGATTATTCATGCAAATTATTAGAAGAGTAATTTCCAACAGCAGAGTGCACTGCTCATAACACTCAGCATCCACTTTTCACAACAAGCTGCAAAAACTGCTTGAAACAAGCTGCTCCAGCCAGGAGCCCGAGACAAGAAGGTGCAGGGGAAGACACCTCAACCACTTGCTCTTGCACGGCCGTGATGCCTCACTGCTGACCCCTGTGCCCAGCCACAGAAGATGCAAAACACCATGGCCCTTCTACGTATACATCCTAATCTGGAGCATCGTCACCCCAGCAGAGCCAGCCCTGGGGAGCACCTGGAGAAGGCACCATGCTGGGGAACCCCTAGTGCCAACATGCACCACAGGTTGACACCTACAAAGGTCACTTTGAAGGTTAGGGGTAATCAAGGGGCTTCAGGGACCTGTCACCCATGCTGATAACAGCCCTCTCCTTGCCAGCTGGTTACAGGCTACAATTTTTCATCATTGGCAAAAAAAGGAAAAAAAAAAACACAACCCCAACTTCTGAGAAACTGAGTGCTCAGGAGAGGCTCACTCTCTTCTCCTGCTCACCCTAGGGAAGAGTGTGGCCAGTAGGTCAAAGTAGGTCATTCTCCCCCTCTACTCGGCACTGGTGAGGCCANTTCCATCATTCTGTGCAGCTCCACTCCAAGCAAGGCTGAAGCATCATCATCTGACCCACAACATGGTAAGATCAAGATGATTCTCATTTGGGGCATTTTCAGCCCAGATGTGGACATGTCAGTGTACAAAGTGTCAGGACAATCATTTGCTGGGTAGAAATGAGAACAACCCCCAGCAGAAAAGCAGGTCTGGAGCTGGCTGCTGGCCAGCCTCAACTATTCACCCACTCAGGGTTGGGGATAAGATGCAGGAACCCCAAAACCAGCTCCAAAAGCCCCACATTCACTTCATTTTGTGCCCACGTGCCATGCTCTGCTCTGCACACAGGAGCCACAGCTGTGAGAGGCCAAAAGCAGCTCCCTGCCCAGATTGCTGCTGCTTCCAGCGAAGCAGTGTTTAAGGGGAGGATCAAACAGCATCATCACTGTTAACCAGAAAGCCCCCGCTCCTCTCCACCCTGCTCTCAGCTCCTGTTGCTGTGCAACCCCTCTGGTTTGGGGATTGCTCCGCAATCACAGCTGAGACACGAGAGACGGAAAGGTGTTGGGAGGATGCAGAAGGCAGCAGTGGCAGCTCTCCTGCTCCCAAGACCTTCCCACTAGCCCAGCAAAGGATCCCAACCTCTTCTGCTGCCCCCATAACACATGGGATCCCTCCAACACATCCTTGCAGCACTCAGAGGCTGTGCTGGGATCCTCATACCTAGATCCAAAAAAGCCTGGAAAACATGACACGGATGGACTCTCAGGATGCAGGACACAAACAACCCAACATTTCGGGGAAGTCTAAGACTCAACAGGTGGAAGAGGCCAGCTCAGCCAGAGCTTGGCAGAGCAGAGCTGGCTAGCTGCAAGAACAACTGTATACCCCTCCAAAGGCAACCCCATCCTCTGCTCAGCCCCACAGGGTGCAGGATCAGCCTTTTGCCCCATGGGTTAAGGCAGGGCGAGGAGGAGAACACAGATAAATGCTGCGGGACTTGCTGCATGGGGAAATCCCTGGTGAAGAAAGCCACCAGAGAACTGGTCCTGCAAAAAGTAGTGCCCACTTTTACTGCAAAAGCATCTGGGAACTGACTTGTCTGCCTCTGATAAAAGCCCAGGGCACAGAAAAATGAAAAAGTTTTCATGGAAGATGGAAAATTCAAAGCTGCTTTAATTTCCTGATGGATCCTCCACCCAGCTCATGCTTCCAAACTCGTTCGCTGCCGTCCGTTTCTTGCCTGACAGCAGGATCGCTAATTTTGCACATCCCAAAATAATATTTGCCGAGCAGCACTCCTCGCTATGATTAAAACAATATCGGGCACTAAAAATATACAGCTCCTGGGGGAATCCTGTCTGCCCAAGACAACAAACTATTTAAGACACATCAAGGAGGAGCTTCTTTCCGATTAAAGGCAAAGCAGGTCCATGCTCTGTAATGGGGAGCTCAGGGGGGATGAAGGCAAGAAAGGGAAAATGGAGAATGAAGGAGGGACAACAAGGGGTGGAAGAGGTTGTTTCAAGCATGAGATACCTGTGATGGGAGGGCCAGGGCTGGGGAAGTGGACAGCTAAGAGCTATGAAGCCCAATGCCTGGAGATGATCCCAGGTGTCATCTCAGTACCCTCCTGTCTGCAGGACTTCCCATGGCTGGTCAAATCATCTTCCCAAGTAGGTCATGCTACTAATGGCTCCTGCCAACTAATTGACAAAATATCTATGTGTAAGTGGTTCATTATTCAGCCAGCCCCCCATGGCTAGATACAATTCATCAAGACAAATATTTGCATTTTTATGCCATCAACTAGCAAATAAATTATCAGGCAATACCCGTTCCTGGTCCTCAAAAGTGAGGAATTGTCCCTAAGAACATTTCTCCATTGCAGTGGCTTTACGTGTTTGCCAATCCATCCATCCCCTGTACATTTTCTCCCTATTTCCAACTTAAATATATTCCCCATTGGATTTTCTCCATTTGTTCTTGTGCCAATATTGACTTTTAGCTTAACTTCTCCTCGATCCCTGGGTCCTCTTCCCCCCCAAGGGCATTGCCCAATGCGTATGGGATGCACAACTTCCCTGGAGCCAACATTGTGTTTCTGGGCCAATGCAACCCAAGAGCTGCAGAGCCCCATGCCCTTCCCCAGCTAAATAATTAATAATCACTTCTCTGATCCTGTGATTAGCATGGCCAGCAGCCAAGGTCACACCACAGAGCACTTCCTGCTGGAGATCAGCCTGTGATGGATGCCCCATCACCTTCGACAGTCCAGACGAGGGTAAGGACCTTCTCAGTAGATCCTGGGTAAGTTCCTGCAGACCAGCCCCCACGGTGAGCTGTGGTTTTGAACTCTGTGTGCTCACTGCTCCCTTTGATCTCCCCTTCATTAGTCTTTCTCCTTTGCTTTCAAACGTAATTAATACTTCCCTGATCAAAAGCCCCAGCACAAGGAGAGCTTTAACAACTCTTGTTTCACCGCATGTTCCCATTAAAGGAGGGCTTGGGTAGAGGGGAGGAATGAGACCTCATTTGGAGCCTCAAAACAGCAGCAGTTTTCCTTCCCTCTGCCCCATCCCCAGCGTCTCACTGTCGGGACCATCAGCACAGTCGGAGCATGCCGTGTCCCGCTTCCACCCAGCACCCAGCCACCCAAGCACAGGTTCTCCAGAGGACTCAGAACCTACACGATGGCTGCTTGGGGTCTGGTCAAACACCCACCTAACTCATCAGCAGCACCCAGAGGGGGAAAGGACAGGGGCAAACACATGGCTGTTTTCCCCTAGTACCTTCCCAGCACCCAGGTGCTGTCATCTTGCCCCTGAGCCAGAAAGACCATGTCCTACATAACCCTTGCTGGATTTCCATATCCAGCCCTCTGACCTACCCCAGTTCATATCACTAAGCATCAAACTCCAACCCAAGCTTTGAGCAACCCCGATCCCCTCCTGAAACCCTTATAACTTAATCAACAGCCTTGCTGTTTAGCCACTCAACTCACAGTCAGATAGTCTAAGAGCTACGTGATCAACCTCCTCTGGTTCATCCTCTGCTGCCACAAACCCCCAGCAGATATCCCATAAGGTCTTAACCAGCTCATGGGGCTGTGGAGGGGAGCCACAATTACCAAGATCAGGGGAAACAGTACAGGGCAGGAGGTGGTTTCTGAGATGATTGAGAGTACTGGGAACCCACAAAGCCCAGCTTGGTCCCTTCATCCCATTACTGTCCCCTGTGGGCCATTAGATGCTTCTTGCAAGAGCCACAAAGCATCACACGTCTCTTCTGCTGGCCACATGCCTCTCACTGACCAAAAACACCCACCCAGGACAAGCCAAAGCCAAGCTGCAGCCCAGCACACCAGGAGGCGTTCATCCAGCCCCCAGCCTTTACTGTGCACCAAGGCTCTCCAGAGCCGCGGCTCTTCCCTGCATGGGGCGAAACACTGTTTCCCCAGGCAAGCTGGGGAAGGAGATGCTGATCTTACATTTTCATCCGTCAGCAAGCAGTTTTCAATTTTGCTGAGAGGAAAAGAAAAACAAAACTACCATCCAAAGCATGTTCAGCCCTGGCCAGATACATCTTCCCCCGAGACATGTGAATTTTGATAAAAGCAGGTTGCCCACACGCAGCATCCCCTGCCGCTGCAGCAACCTTCTCCCTCCTGCTTCCCCTGCAACTCAAAGACAAAAGGAAACCAAAGATATTTTTTACATCAAGGGTTGCTTTGGGGCTCGTCTCCCAGCCTTTGCATCAGCTGGGACAGCAGCACGCCCCACACAGGGACCCACTGACACCGGAGCCAAGGTCATTACACCCAGGTGACATTACCCAGCAGGCACATCCAAGGGGTTGGCTTTGCTCCCTGGCACCATCAGCCTGGCTAGACCTTGCAAAGTCACATAAGGTAACATTTTCCAAAGAATTTAACTCACCCTGATTAAAAGCCAGCTAAAAATCCTCCTGTCCATATGTATCCCTGCTAGGAAATACTGTTCTGGGAGAACGGGCTGTTTTTACCAGTATTTATCAGTGGGAAGGAAAGGGAACAAGCTCTTTCCCAAGGTAGGAACCCCACAAGAAGATTATTTCCTTTGAAGAGGCATTTGATTGGGCTCTATTTTTTATTTTGTGCTGCAGCAGGCATGATGATACACATCTGTTCAAAGGCAAAAGGAGAACACAATGCTCCACTCGGACAACCCCAACTGCCCCCCACCCTGTTATCACGGTTCGGCTTTCCTCTCGCTGAAAACATTGCCTTTTGTTCCACCTGCAAAGGACAAGGAAGCCGAGCAGCCGAACACCCCTCCATGTCGAGCCCTGGCAGCCCTCAGGCATTTTGGAAACGAGCCTCTGGCCCCCCAAAACATGGATTTTTATTCCCCCGCCCCCTTCACCCTTGCAGCAAGCAGGACGAGGATGCATGCTTCAGGGTAGAGAGCAGGGAAAAGCCTGAAGCTTCTTGGGTCAGGGAAGCTACAAGAAAAAAAATAAAATCTCATTTCAAGATGTTTTCACAACGTTCTCCTTGCCTAGAGCTCCTGTTGCAGACACAAATCACAGCCCCCCCCAACTCAGGCAGGCCAGCAACTGGAAAAAAAGGCTTAAGAGCAAAGATTTTATTTGCCTTGCCTTAGTCTTGTGCTGATAATATAAGAGGGTGGGAATGGGGTGATCTTCCACCTGGGGGGTTTCTTCTGGGGACCTGCCTGCCCAGCTCTGGGAGGTCCCGTGGCTGGAGAAGGGGATCAGCAGGGTTGGTCCTTACATGTAGCACAGGGAAGGAACAAATTAAAAGAGCTAAAGGAGATGTAGTGCCCACCTTGAGGACTGGGGAACTCACAAATGCAAAAAAAACCCAACCCAAAGCATGGAACAGCCCTTTCACAAACGCTGGATTAGGGCAACAAGGTTGGTTTTTTGTCTGTTTGTCTATTCTTGCATCCCTTAAGATTCTACATTATAGTTCAGATCCCAGCCCATACCACGCTCCGGCTGCTCCCCTCCTGCCTAAGCTCAAGTTGCCAACTTGTCTTCTACTACTTGAAAGCCATTCTAATATCACTTAAAAATAACTTAAAGTTACTCTCGGTTTCTTTACCGGGGAGGAAATGTGCCCTCTCGAAGCCCAGGATAGCTGTCCCCACACAGGGCAGCCTGTTCAGTATCTGTCCCAGGCAAATCAGAGCCTGCAGCAGGCTGGAAAAATTCATCCAGCTCTGAATATCATCAGGAACCATTAAAAAAAAAAGACAGATTTAATGTCTCTGGACAGGGAAAAACCTGTAAAAGTTTATGGTTTTATGTACCCAGCAGAAGCTGAGAAATATTAAAACAAGCAGACTGAGCACAGGACATTAGGAAACATTTTTATGGGCTCATTTTATTCCAATCCCTCCCCTTACCAGCCCAGTACACTTATTTCTCACTGTCGCACCATGCCTTCCCAAAAGTGGGAACATGACCTCAGGATAAATCTTCCTTAAGGGACACACACAGACAGGGATACTAGCTCAGGGAAATACCATCAGAGGAGTCAGGGCTGGAGGCACTAAGTTATGGAGGTTGGGGAGTTTGGGAATTATTTTTTTCCCTTCTCCTTCCTTTTCTAGCGGTATGACATAATCCTCTCAAAGCTATTTTTAAGTCCTCGTGACTTGTTTCATCTCAAGACAGATGCTGATCCCAGGAGCGGGGGGTAATTCCCGCACAGTAGCATTATTCCAGGAGAGATGGCGCAACCTCGGCTGGTCACCTATTATACATGCTGAAACAGGTTCTAAAAATACCAANGAGGACACTGCTGGGGACAACCAGTCCAATTTCTCCTTCCCAGAGCCCATCCCAAACATTCTCATTTCAGGATACATCACCAGAGCAAAGGGTTTTGACCATTTTTTGGATAGCAGGGAAGATCAGGACTGCCACTTTCTTGGAGACCTCTTCCCAGGACACCTCTTCCTTGAGCAGGGAAGAGCATCCTGCATCCAGAGCTATTGCAGGGGGAAGAGACAGACAAGGCCAAGGCCCAGGAAACATCTCACAAGCTTTGGACTTCAGGGTTGCAGCACCAGCAGGAAGGGCAGCATGACTCCCACCTCTCCCCATCCCTCTCCCACTTCTTTGTATGAAACGAGTTTGAGGGGTCTCAGCCTCAAAACCATGCAGCAGGCTTGGGAGTTTTTGTGGGACATCTCCAAGCTGTTGGATTTGCAAAGTTACTATCCACTCGTATTCTGGGTGCACCAGGGAGCACACAAAAGTTGCTGGATCAGCCCTGGTCCCAGCATCAGGGTCCGACAAGAGGCCGTGGTTCTCCTGTTCCTATAGCCTCAGCTTCCCTGGGGTTTCCCACTGGGCAGATGGGATGTACCTCCAAAACAAAACGAGCCCACCTGCCCGGTCCCAGCACCTCCTTTACCTTCCTGCAGCCATGGTGCAGGGGAGAAGTCAAATGGGAAAGCAAGGAAAGAAATCCCTGGTGAGATAGCAATCCACAGCCAAAGACAACCATAAGCACCCTCAGCCCTCCACCTCCAGACAGCACCCAAATCCCGTGGGAGGATGAATGTCCCATTTTGTGTCCAGGTTGCCCCCCCACCCCCCACTCCAGCAGATGCAATGGGAACAAGGACCTTTGCTTTGAGGAGGGGGTATCACACCAAGATGCAGGACCAACCCATGACCGCTGGGGGTTTGCAGGGTGCCGCGCACGTCACGCACAACAGCAAGCTGCCCAACCACACCTTCAAAGCCCCAGTACAAGCTGATGGCCCAGCCTAGAGCTCCCAGGACTGTTCCAGGGCACCAGCTGGTTGCTCCATACACAAGGGTTAATTTTGTCTGACTTTCAGCATGGGGAGAACTGGCACTGCTGTGCAGAAGTGGAATAGATACACTGCTGTCGGGGTGGGGAGAGCATCCCCTAAATGTACCAGCAGCACTGAAACCCTACAGTGCACCAGCAGCTCATCACCCCTGGAGCTGAAAATCAGCTGCAGCCTGAACTCGAGGTGATCCAAATACATACACACACACACGTGTGCATTTTAACACACGCCCCCCATGAGCAAGAGCTCAGATGCTCCAGCAACACATCCCCACCTCACCCAAACACACAGCACCCTCCCTCGCTCCTACCCACGCACCCGCAAAGCTGTTTAAACAAACCATCCTATTTTGCCTCTGAGCTTTAAGGGAAGCAGTATATATATATATATATATATATATATATATCGGTTGCTTCTATACTTAAGCACTTGGCTCTTACCGAAGAGAGGGAGCAAGGCAGATAGTGATGGGTAATCCAAGCCTTGTAGCAAACATCTTTGAGTCAGAAAGTTTGAACCCGTGGAACTAAAGTGATGTCTTCTGAAGTTTCAGGCACCGGCATAGGCATCTCACCGTCATCTCTGAAGCAAAGAAGGTTTCAGGAAAATTCGTCTAATCCCCTCCAAGTTATGAAGATTTAAATCCTTTGCATTTTCATCAAGCATATTCCAGCTCACAAGGAGGAACAGATCCTCTCTAAGCATGCCGAGAAGAGCAGAGTCAAGCATGTATGGGGTTAGGAGCACTTTTTCAGTGTCCTATCCACATCCCATCCCTTACAGGAGCTTTCAGCAAAAAAATAAACCAGTCACAGCATGATTTATGTCTATTTTCCCCAAAGCTCAGAAGCAGCCAGCTGTATTTTGTTCAGCCTGTCCCAAAAGGCTCCTGACAAAGAGGAGACCAAAGCTGGAACATGTGCCGGATGATTTTGAAAGCTATGAATGACTGCGGCAAGGAAGCAGCTGGAAAGTCCCCAGGCAGACACAGCCCACCAGCATGCCCCATGACATGCAGGGTCCCCATTTCTTCTTGGAGGGGCTCAAGACGGGGGAAGGAGATGGAGAAGAGGCCACATGTTGTTCTGTTGGGCTCTCAGCATCATCTAGACCTGCTCATCCAGCTTCCTGACCTAACCTCTCCTCTGCAGGCAGTACTGGAGTAAGAAAGGCTTTGAGACACCATACAAC
This sequence comes from Burhinus bistriatus, assembly GCA_013397275.1. Lineage (NCBI taxonomy): Eukaryota > Metazoa > Chordata > Aves > Charadriiformes > Burhinidae > Burhinus > Burhinus bistriatus. The sequence goes on from VYXH01005714.1 coordinate 106,125, forward strand.
CCTTGCAGGGGCCATTAAACCCTCCCAGGCTCATCAGCAGAGGAATTAACTTCTCCTTCACACCATCCATGCATGTATCCTCAAGCAGCTCACCTGGCCCCAGGAACTCCAGCTTTTGCTTTTAAACCAACAAACAAGGGGTAGAAATTCGGGGTAATCATCACAGGCGCATGAGAATCAAGACTCAACAGGAGATGGTAGGAAGGACCTGTTGGTGGAAGAGCTGTAAACCCAGGGCAAGGAGAAGAGCAAGTGTCAAGGGATGGACATCTAAAGCCCATTTTTCTCATTTCCCAGTAGAGCTGGGAAATAGAATCATAGAATGATAGAATCACGTGGATTGGAAGAGACCTGTAAGATCGAGTCCAACCATCAACCTAACACTGCCAAAACCACCACTAAACCATGTCCCTCAGCACCACATCTGCCCGTCTGTTAAATACCTCCAGGGATGGTGTTTCCACCACTTCCCTGGGCAGCCTGTGCCAGCGCTTGATGACCCTTTCCATGAAGAAATTTTTCCTAATATCCAATCTAAACCTCCCCTGGCACAACTTGTGGCCATTTCCTCTTGTTCTTTCGCTTGTTACTTGGGAAAAGGAGACAGCATCTCACTCACCTTCATTTCCTGAGCTCTTGAGATGATCCCAAAAAATCTGAAAATCCCAAACTTCTGCAGGCTACAAATCCCTTTCCACCAGACTGATGGATGGATGATTCCTCACCAAGCCAAACCCAACACAACCCTGCCTACAGTTCCCCATATTTCTTCCGATAGGCTGAGGTAATATGTTCTTTGCCACAGACCTTGCTTAGGAGCATCCCACCAGAGCAGGGGACACCAAAATGAACAATTCTTAATGGCAGGAGGAAAGCAAACGTCAGCCAGAGGAGGAAATGAAAAAAAGCAGCAAGATTGAAAAAAAATATAAAAATAGGAGCCCTTCAAAGTCAGCTCCTCAAGGTTTGAAGGAACACGGCCTTAATTTCATCAACTGTGAAAACCCATTAGCATCTTACTAAAGTCCATTTAAAATATTCATCTGGAGGATATTTTATGCAAAACCACTGCTGTGTCTTAAAAGCTGCTGCAAAACGTTAACAGCCACCTTGAAACTCCCCTCCTGGAGCGGTCACCTCCCAGTAGGTTTAGCGAAGGTGGCAGCAGGGACATAAGCACGGGGTGACCCAAGGTAAGGGACAAACAATGCAAGGAGCCCCTTGCCAGCTTTGGAAGAATAAAGTACAGAGCAAAGTTTGGCCTCGTTGATGCTGGTTTTCCAGCCCGGCTGCATCCACATGTCCCCGCAGCACGGTGCAGGGTGACACGCAGACCCTGCAGCATCAAAAGGTGCAGGGAAGGGCCTAGCCCAGGGTCACAGCCCAAATCCAAGGGGGATTTTTACAAGTCCCTTCTTCCTCCCCACCAGCTCACAGGAGATTTTGGGGGCAGTTCTTGGCTTTTTCTTTGAAAGCAGTAGAGTTGTTTATTTAACAAGCCTTAGCTCTGCCACAGTGGGGAATTAGAAGGCAAGAAGCTCTCCGCTGTGGCCTCTGATTAACAAAATATATTATTAGCATCCCAAAGTGAGCTTTGCCAGCGCCTAGAAACACAAGCCAGCAGTGACTCAGCAAAGCTGTAGCTATTTCTCCCCAAATTTCCCAGGTAGTTGCATCTTGGGGTGTGTATGTATGAGCGGTCCTGGCTCCCGGGATGCTGCGCAGGTCGTCATGGAAACCCAAAGCTGCTGAAATCATCCCTACTCTGGAGAATCCTACACTAAATTTCCCCTCCAGCTTGGCCAGGGATGCCCCAAGCAGACATGGGACCAGACTGTGGCATAAATTGGCAGCATGGGAAACAGGAAAATGGGGGAGTTGAGTGTTTTTTTGAGCTTTTAAAGTCACCCATACAGCAGGGAAGACTCTCTGTTGTCTCGTATGAGGCTGTGCTGGGCACCCTGCCCTTGTCCAGCACCCAGCCCACATGCTAAAGCCACAGCCAGGGCGTAATGTCATGCTTTATATTTTTTAACTAGTAAAATTATCTTGGTAAGACCAATCAAGGGATATGACATGAAAAAGCACATTATAGTGAGGGTTTCCCACCACCTTGGGCAGCTCTGTCCACCACTAATTAATTCTGCTGTGAAACCAAGCAGCTTTAATGCAGCTGCCCCCCAAAAATATCAACACCAGTAACATTTGGGCTTTCTAATGGCCTTTCATACATCACATTAGTGGACTCACTCAGCCCCAAGGCACAAAACCCTTCGGTTGTTACCAAGCTTAAAGGATTTTCATCTGTGAATTCGCCATGCTAAGCAGGGCCCTGGAACAGGGACTGGCAAAGTTTTCCAGGAAAAAAAAAAAAAAAAATCAGCCTAAAAAAACCCACAGAATGCTTGGCAACCCCCAAATTTCCATGCCTTTGTCCAAGTTTCAAAGAGCTGTTTGTGCCTGGAGGATGTCAGCGCTGTTTTGCTGCAGCATTTAAACAAGCTGCCGCCACAGAAAAGGAGATTTGCATTCGGAAACTCCCTGTGATTTTGCTTTTCCATTCTTATTGCAAAAGAAGATGCAGTTTGAAAGCAATTTTGATAGAAATTTCTATTTTGGCGAACCAGTGAATCACAACTGGAGCACCAGGGGATGGCTCAGACCCTCCTGGACCAGACACCACAGGGACAGGCACTGCTGGGTGAGATGGGAGCAGTAACCAACAACATTAATATTAATACTTACAAGTCAGTAGCAGCAGCTTCTGATCAGTGAAATAAGGAGGAGGTGGTGGCCCAAATGAGTGGGCTTTGTCCCCAATCCTAAGTCTGCCCCAGAAGCAGCCACATCCCCATGCCTGCAGCCCGCTCACTGCACCGCTACCCTCCAGGGACAGAGGTCCCCCTGGTTAATTATTTGTCATTGCATGCCATAAATCATGAATAATTTTAAATGAAAACCTTCCCATGCAACACAAGCAAGGTCACCTTTCCCCTGCCAGGGCTCATGTTCCTGGGTTCAACACCAAGATATCAGCCCAGCGGGAGAAGATGCTGTAATTACATCCAGCCCCCGTGATAGTGACATACAGCAACCGGCGACTCAGTCTCCCCATCCCAGCACCGCAATGATCCAAACAAACAAGGAACCAACTGGGATCTGGGGAGAAGTTATCAGGGAACATCAAGAAATCCTTAAATTCAAGTCCTCTCAGTGAGCAACGTTGTGGCCGGGCTCTGCCAAGACCGCTGATCCCAAGGGGCATTCAACTGGCTCCTGCAGACTTGGCTCTGTAAACCTAACTTTACTTTTGGAGACCCCCCTAAACCATTTGGGCTCTTCAAAGCCAACAAGGTAGTGCGTCCCTAAACCCGCTGATTTTATCCTTCCTATTTATAGCCATCTCCCCATGCCAGCCATGCCAGAGCATCTCTGAGCCCTCACCAGCACAGCTTGGTCCCCACAGAGCTACAGAAGACGGACAAGAGCCAGAAACTCGGATAAGGTCATGGACAAGGCTTTTAGAAATGTAAATGAAGCCCAAGGAGTTGGCCTAATCCTGCAGGCAGGCGCTCTGCAACACGCAAAAATGAGATTAGCACAAGGTCCCCTTGGTGCAGGTCGGGTCCATCTGCTTGGTATTCTCCTTGCAGAGGGTCTCCCCAAGGACAAGGCCAAGACCAGAGCTCCCAAGGACGTTTCCCACTCCAGCACCATCGTGCTTGGGCATAATCATCCTGGCACGTCTGAAATGGGGCGGGTGGGGGGAGGGGGGAGAAGATGCAGTTTTGGGCCAAATCAGCATTTCATTCACAGAACATCACTGCTGATGCTGCATCCCTTGAAGGGAAAGGAAAGTGCAAAGGAAGCTGGAAAACCCTCTTCCAAAACTTTGGGGAAAGGCTTGTTTTTCCTTTCAGCATTTATTTGGGTAGGGTTAGTGTTTTGGTTTTTTTTGAAAAGCAACTGGAAAAATCTGCTTTGCTCCAGCACTGGCCCACAGCCCTTGGCCACTGCCAGGGTTCCTCTGAGCCCAGCCTTGCTGCATCCCTGGTACCTCCCTGGTCTTCCCAGCTGGGCAGCCCCAGAGCAGCACAAAGCCTGCTGAGCAACACTTCAAATCGGCATCTTTATGAAAGATTTCCACTTAAAATATGGCACGCTAAACTCCCAAACAAGACAGTTGTGTACAAGCCAAGGGTGGCGGAAAAGAGGCTTTAAACACTTGACCCCAGCGGATGTTTGCCAGGGGCTCAGCTCTGAGCCCAGGCTAAGGACCTGCTGCCCACCAGCCTCACAACACCTTCCCTGCTCTTCTGGAGCACTTTCAGCCCAAACGCAGAGACCAAAGGGAAACTGAGACACAGGGGGATTGATGCAACCTGCCAGCTCATCAGGAAACGTCATCCAGGGGTTTTCAGCCCCATGCTCCCCACTGGAGCCTCTTGCCCCTCCAGCAGACACCTCTATCTCTCTAGCAAAGCCAAAAATTGCAAATTTTTAGGGCTGCCTCTTTCAGGCACCCCCAGCTCTGCCAGACCCCGCACTCACTCCCTGCCCAAGCACCAGCACAGATACTTCAGAGGTCTCCCCTCTGCTAATTTCCAGCACTGTTTGCACAGACAAGCCATCCTCGAGCGTACTCAGCTCCCCTCACTGGGGTGATTAATAGCGGTTTTGCTAGTAAAACAAAAGGCCATTAAGAGCGCTAATATTTGCTCTCCCTACTCCCTGCCTACTTCATTTCATACTTCAATGCAAGCCCGGCGCACTTTCCCCGATGAGAAATGAATAAGGGCATGAAGCCACATTGATTTCCCCCATTATGGGGCATCAGATAGGTCTGCCCAAACCCAGAGACACCCAGACCCACTGGCTGTGAAAGCAAGGATCCATCCATCCAAGTACGGGATAAATCCCAGACCCGGGTGGAAATGATGGGGATGCCCTGTCTCTCCGTCTGAGATCAAGTTTTTTTAATATTAAGGAGAAAAGCAGCACTTCCACGGGGCTTTTAGCTGACCTGGTGACGGAGAGAGTCCCATATCCATCCACATCCCAGCCCTGCAGCAGCAGGGACCCCATTAACATCTAAAAGCTTCATTAAAAGCAGCTCTGAGCAGCCCAGACCCCACAGCTTCTAAAGAGTTTGGAAATCAGGACATAAACCCCAAAGAATCAAATCCTGGGGAAGAAAAGTTCCACTTTGGGGTTACTCACTGGTGCCAACTCTTCCACAGCTTACACGGCGACAACCTCCCCTTGCCAAAAACCTCCAAGCCAGAAGAAACCTCCTTGCTCTGAGACTCTCTAGAGGGTGGCTGAGGCCCCTTGAATCCTTTCATACCGGTGGTCCTATCCTCCCAAGGTGGGATATATCTGGGCTAAAAGCTCCGAGGAGGGAGGTTGAGTGCCTTTGGGTTTATTTGCGCTATCAGCTGGGGTGGTGATTTGCTCTGGTGCTTCATACAAGAGCCGGACAAGTCAGTATAACACAGGCCAACAGCCCCACGTGATGGGATACATGTTTTCCATCAGGATACACAAATTCATTAAAATATAACCTTTTTCTCAGGGTAGGAATGATTTCCCATTTCAAAAGCAGACGTGAATTTTGCCACGTCCCATTCCCAATAAAGTTGATGGTTTTACGGGTCATACTCCTGCTGCCGCTTCATTTTAATAGGCTTTTTTGTTTTGTTTTTTAACCTGCTTAAATGCAACAAGTCGATCTGAAATCACCTGGCTGCAACGCATGGCCCGAGCACATTGGCTGAGCAAAAACCCCAGCAGCAGTTTCGAACCCTCACCCCCACCACAGCCAGGGTGTGATTTGAAACTCAAGGATGCTCTGCTCGCTGGGATGAGCGGACAATGGGAATTCGAGGATTTGAAACCTCCATGGTGCGGCTTTGAGCTGCAGCGTGGTGTTGAGGGTGCCAACCACAACACCAACACCAGGCAGAGCAGGCAGCGCTGGAGCTGCTGGTCTCTCCTGGTGAGAAATGGATTCAAACCCTCCCAAAAAGAGCCCGTCATGGACCATCTCACCAAAAAAATCCCTAATTATCACGAAGAGCAAGGATTTTGATTTCACCCCAGCCTTTGCCCTGGGTAGCTGAGACCCCAGCAGCGGGGGCAGCCCCCTTCTCCCCCAAATCACATGCTGAGCATCAAGGATCACATTTTGGAGCATCCCAGAGATGAATTTCCACGTCCCATGTTTCAAATGGCCCAGGGATAAAGTCGATCAGGAGAAGGCTGTTTTGCCATGAGCACCCCATGGGATTTATCCAGGGAGAAGGCACCGTCTGCTGCTGCAGGAACACGTCAGGATGGGACTCACAGGTCTGCAGGCCAGGGAAGGGTCATGGAAATAGGGAAAAAAAGTAGATTTTGAAACATTGCTCAAAGCAAGGGGTTCTTGGGGGATTCTTTCCTTTCTCCTTCTTGGTTTATTACTATATTCTCCGCAGGTTTTTCCCAGGCGGCTGGTACCTGAGGTGCTCCCAGGCTTGGTGTTGCTAACATGTATTTCTGTATTCTCACATCTCTCCCAGCTAATCTTTAGGGAAAGGGGAATTGACAAACTGGTGAAAAACTGACTGACACTCCAATCAAAATACAAAAGAAACAGAAATAAATGGCTCTGAAAAGAATCGCTATTTAATTAGAAATTACATCTGTGCCAGTGAGTCACGGCGGGGAAGCGATACATCAGCGGGCTCGGCAGCGAAGGGCACCTGCCAGCAGCATGACAATGGGGACTGGTTCCATCCTGGGGCTGTGATGGGAGATTTCGGGGGGGGGGGGAGGGGACCCCCTGTGATGGGGGTCCCCTGCTAAGCCTTGCCGAGCTCAGAGCCACCCTGCAGGAGCCAGCCTGACACAACCCTGGAAAATAAAATGCCTGCAAGCCTTTCTCTTGCAGAGAAATCCCCTCCCAGCAGTTTTCCTGCTGGAATGGGAAAATCCCTGGTAAATCAGATCTAAAGAAAAGCATAAATAACGATTGCAGAATGAGGGAGGGAGGGAGATTAGGGAGGTGGGAATAAAACCAATTCTCTCCATCACGCTCTGGCCATGTCCCTCCAATGAGGAAACTCTGACCCTCCATCAGTGGGGTAGCAAAGATGGGCAGATCCAGGAATCCCCCCCAACTCCTCTGGGAGACCCCATGGAAGGTGGGATGGGGTAGGAGGAGATGTCCAGAAGGGAGATGGGGGACATGGATCAGTCACAAGGGACATGAGATGCCAAGAGTGCGGTGAACCATGACTCCCCCTGATTCTGGGCTGTGATGCACAGATGGGAAGCAGCATCCTTGGGAGGCTCCCACTGAAAGCTGTGTCCTTTGCAGAGTTCTTCGCTAGGAGGAATTTGGGCTTTGCAAAACAGCAAATAAAAGCAGTAAATAAATTATAAAAAAAAAAAAAAAAACCAAAAAAAAAACAACAACAACAACAACAAAAAACCCAAAAAAAAAACAGAAAAAACCCCAACCATGCTCTTTCTATTCTTCCTCCACAAATAATGAATCCACCAGCAAGTGGGCTGGAAGCACAGGCGGTTTCACCGCAGCAGTGAGACAGGACGGACGGACATCCCTCCCTGCAGCCTCCCCTTTGCCCCCCCGGTGCTAGGGGTGCTTGGGGCCAGAGGTGGCTCTCGGCATGGAACCAGCTGAGGGTGTCCATCCTGGGCTTTGGAGCAAAGAAAAGCTGGAGCAAAGGGTGGAGCGTGCTGCAGGCTTGGCTTCTCAGATGTCTCGTAAAGGCTGAGTCTTTCTGTCCCCACCTTTCCAGGGGTAGACCTTGCTGGCACCCCTTCATTTCACATCCTCAAGACACCATGCAGAGGGTTTCAGAAGGTCATAGGAAACACAGCTTGGGCCTCTGACCTCACGCTGGAGGCTTTGCGCATCCCTGGAGGGCCATTTCTGATGCCTTAGCTTCACCAGCATGGACAGGACTTTTCAAGGTGGGTTTTCGGGCAGAGCCAATGCTCAGGGTCCTGCTCTCCAGTGCTGGGTATTTTCAAGCACCTGTTATCATCCTGGCTCGGACTGAATCTCCCTGGGCTGCTGGTACCCATCATGGAGGCGAGGAGCAGGTGCTTACGAGAGAGGGGAAGAGCAAGTCATGGATGGAGTGGTGTTTTCTCCCCAGTCCAGGGCTCAGCCACTCATTTTATTCTCCGCTGCAGTTTATTCCGGTCATCCTCTGGCCAAAATCATTCGATATCTTTTATCGCCTTCACCAGATCTGCTGTGCATGTGCGGAGGTGAGATCTCACCCGGTCCCACATAGCCAGTCCAAGGTGGATTTCCCAGGAGCAACACCTCCATCTCCATTTACCACCTCCACTATTTCCCCAATTTAGTGTCCTAATATCCCCACTGATTTTCAGCTCTGCCTGGTTAACTGCAGAGGCAGAGCATGAGCTGGCATCAACCTGCTGTTAGAGGAAATCAAAGCCTGGGAGTGGAGGAGAGAGTGTCATGGTTGTTGGAGACCAGGGTGGCTGCATTGTCCCTGGCTGAGATTCAGGTGCAAATTATTGCATGGAGGAGGTTCCTGCTGAAAACTTTCTATCAACCATGTGGTTACCCTGGAAAATATGATTACAATAAGGCTGTGCACCAAGGAATTGCTTGCTGGCATCCTCCACACACACCAGCACTCCTGTCATCCCGGGGGTCCACTGCTGGATCCCAACCAGAATGCCCAATGGGAATCCAGTGGGAAGAGCCTCCAAAGCATCATCTCCTGATGAGCTGCTCCCTGAAGGATCAATCAGTTCGGGTCCACGCCAAAAAGTGTGTTCAGCACTTTTGAATATACCCGGTAGGAGGCAATAAGTAACATGCCGCCTCGCCTCTTGCAGACCTGGGATTGCCACCTATTGTCGCCGTTCAGCTCTAGGACAGGAATCTCTCCTTGCTCCCGTTGCTGCTAAACTGGATGGATTTTCCCAGGCTGGATCCTTGCTTCAGGCCAATTGCCTCCCCTCGTTGGGGTCCCCCCTAGACCAGATCCCACACACACGCACACACAGGCCCGGGGTTGTTATTTTCCTCCTGCTCAGGCAAGTCCTGCAGCAGGGACCTTTGCTAGGATGATGCTACTGCATCCTGGGTATGCCGGTAGTTTTTCACAGATCTGGCAGAAATTGGCCCCAAATATGACCCACAGGGCCAGGATGGGGGGGTTGTGCGTGTGTCTGTCCCTTTTGCATTCAGAAGGTTATTATGAGGTTATTATTTAGAGAGTGGGAACGGAGTGGGGAAACTGAGGCAACAGCCCCCCTCCAAGCAAGGGACCCCCCCCTAGCGCTGCCTCAGTTTCCCTGGGCGCTGCCCCC
>VYXH01005714.1:116669-128595 GCA_013397275.1 Burhinus bistriatus
AGGTGGGTTTCCCCCCCTCCATCCGCCGAGGCCCCCTCCCCAACGAGCTTGAACACAGGAGGGAGGCGGCAGGGGGAGGAGGCTGTCTGACATACACCCCCCCCAAAGCGGAGGGGTCCCGTGGGACGTGTACCCGCCCCCCCTACGGCGGGCTGTCACCTCTGATAAAGTCTCATCCCTTCCGACAGCGACCGAAGGAAAGTGGCCCCCGGACTCCTCTTGTGTCACGCAAAAGCCCTGAGGGAGGAGGAAGAGGAGGAGGAGGAGGGGGAGGAAGTAAGAAAAGGAGAAGGGAAGAAAAAAACAGGACAAGGAAGAGCTTGGACTGGAGCCAAGGGGGATCTGGATCGCCACGGTAAGTTCCTGAGCTGCACGACTGTCTGGCTGTCTGTCTATCTGGCTCAGCAAGACCCTGCTGTGCCCAATCTCTGGGTCTCAAACTGGCCGGGGGGGGAAGGGCAAAAGGGAGGGTGTCATGGACAGTGCCAGGTTCCATCCTGCCCCCAATTAGGGGGGGCTGCTGTGGGGATACCCGCAGGCTTGTCCTCATGCTGAGGCTGTGATCAAGGCAAGGCAGGAGTGGGCAGCCCGTGTCCCGTCCCCCCCCCAGCTTTCTGGCTCTGGAAGGGGTGGCTTGTCACGTTTTCTGTCTGTCTGTCCTTGCAGGAGGGGACTCTGGGCTCCCCAGGATGCCTGCACCCAGCTGGGAAACACCCACCACCACCACCCAGCACTGGAGCTGGTGAGCCCAAAGCAAGGGCCCGAAGTGGGGAACCGCATCACTCCCCAGGGACACCCAGTCCTGCGTCCCCCTCCCCGACATCGAGGAGCAGGCGAGGCGTGAGCAGCTGGATTTTAGCCTCCTGGGACATCTGACGGACTCTTCCTCTTCCTCCTCCTCCTCCCGCTCACCCGACCAGGCAGCGCTCACCTCTTCCACTGACCCCATGGCCACCCCACATCTCCCCACAGCCACCGGCTGAGCCCCCTCTGCAACGTTCCCGACTTCGCATGGTGCATCCCGACCCTGCTCCCCGCTCCAAATCGGAGCCCCCTGACCTCGCAGGGAGGCGAGCGCGCGGCTGGGACTTTCTTGGAGGCAGGGGAACGTTAAGATGTTGAAAGCTCCCCAGCTGAGAGGGGCTGCGTGGACGCCAGGCCACCCAACTAGAGGGGAGCAGGATGGACAGAGCTGTTGGGGCCGGGAACCGAGGCCGGTAGGGAAGGATGGACTCCCAGACCTGCCAGGACAGGCAGCCCAGTGACCACCCCAGCAGCAGCAGCAGCAATTGTAGCAGCAGCAAGAGTAATTGCGAAAGGGAAAGGATCCGGAGTCGGATGAAAATGGTGATCGGGCAACTGGAAGGAATCTTACAGGAGCTCAAGGAGGTGGCCAAGGAGCTCCGGGAGGTAGGAAAGCCCCAGGGTGTCATCACATCCCTGCGCGGGTCACGGTAGCTGCTGGTCCCAAATATGGGTGCTCTGTCCCCTCCCCCTGCCTGTCCCCTGTCTCCAGGGCTGGGCTGGGTGGAGCAGAGGCGGCTCAGCACCCACAACCCACCAGCCCCAGGAGGGACCTGGGGTGACACAGCCTGGCTGATTTGCAACAGGATTTTCAAAAAGAGAGGGGGAGAAAAAAAATAGCTCCGTTTTGTAAAATTGCCCTTGACCTGGATGCCAGGGTTTGCTCGGGGTCAGGGGGCCCAGCCAAGGCACCCACCCTATGGGTGCTGGTGGTGGCGGAAGCACCGTGGGATCACACACTGGGGCTGGGGGAGCCGGTGCCATCGGCACTGTGCCACAGTCAGCTCTGTTCTGCCTCGGGCAGGGTGTTTGGGGGGTGTTTTCCAGGTCCTTTTAAACCAGAGAGGTGGATGGAGAGGGGATGGTGGGTCCCTCTGGCACTGCAGAGAGCACCGAAAATATGGCATCAGCCTTGGGTGCAACGAGGGGGGGTCCATGGGCTGGGCAGGGGACCAAAGCGACTGGCTGTCCCATAGCCTGGTTGTCAGGGTCCACTGCTCCTGAAAAAAAAAAGCCAAAACCACAAAAAAAACCATATATATACACACATATAAAGTGTGGCTGGAGTTTCCTCCCAGTGCAGAGGCATGGCGGAGTCAGTTTGGTGGGGAATTTAACATTTTTGTGGCTCCAGGGTTAGGGCCATACATTTCCAGGGGAAGGGGACCTGGATGGGGCTGGTAATTTAGGCCATCTCTGCAGGTGAGAAGGAAAGCAATGGATGGTAAGCATGTGGTAGTCCTGAGCACGGCGCAGCAGCTTGCTTTTGCGATGGGGCAGGCGGGCATTTGCATCCCCTTTGTGGCCTGAGCTGAGCGTAATGGGGTTTATATCCAGAGCCATGTGAAACCTCGCCTCCCCAGGAAGGGCAGAAAGTGGTGGAGGTTTTGCCATGGGGCCGTGCTGGAGCAGCCCCACGTGGGTCAGTGACATTTGGGTGCCACCGAGAGAGGACTGATGCAGGTGGACCAACGTCATCCTCAGTGCAGATGCAGCTGTGGTCAGGGAGGTGACATCTTCCAGCCTGAAGCATCCCCTGGGATGCAGCATCCTCTTTTGGGATGGCTCTGCTCAGCCCAGGAGATTTTAGTGAGGCCATCCCGCCAGGGGGGATGCCACATCCTGCCATGCCACCCCACTGGGTCCCTGCAAGGGCTCGACCTAGTTGTGGCATCCCTAGAGATTTTCCTCTTGTGGCTTTGCCAGTCCTTCCTGCAACAGAAAGCAAAAAGCAAATCCAACCACCCAAAGCAAAAAGCGCCCCCCCCAATTCCCTCAATGCCAACAGGGGAGCCCAAAACCCCTTCAACAAATCCCCAGCAGATTAAAAATAGCCGTAATAGTAATAATCGGGAGGCAGAGCTACTTTCCATTTAGCCTGAGTTCACTTCATGCTCCTCCAGGAGCTTAAAGAGACCTTTAAAGTGAGGATGATGGCAATTCTGCCCCTTTCATGGAGCCCATGGATTTAAGGCCAGGTGGGACCACCACAATCATACAAGCATCCCTCCTGCTGAGGATGCGGAGGGATAAGGAGGACTGAGATGGCACAAATCTCTGGCCATTTCACAGCTGAGGCTGGGTTGTGCTTCCCACCAAGCCTTGGGTGGCTCCATGGGATCCCCGTCCAGGTCTTGGGGCCAGAAGGAGCTTGAGCAGTCCTGCAGCATCTTTGGTGGGCTGCCCAAGTTAGGTTGTACCGGTGTGTCGCAGACCAGAGAGGGGACAGTGGCCTGAGGACACAAGGGAAGGGTAAACGGCTCTCAACATTCCCTGGGGACATGTTTTGGGTAGCAGGCTCAAAGGAGTAGGAATAACTGCAGAGCGTGGAAGAGCTGAGCTGGGCGGCACAGGTTCTTGTGCTTTGAGGAGCAGAGGGTGGCCAGAGGACAACCAACCTCTGCCCCTCACCCCAGGGAGACCCTGCTCTGGTGCCAGGGAGGGGGTCCATATCCCATGAGGTGACTTCTCCAGAGGATGCTGGGAAACCCTGAGGCCTGGAGATGATTTTTCCATAGAGCTGGCACATCCCTAGACACCAGTGACCTCCCAGGTGAGCAAGGTGACCAGGTCAGCATAGAGCTAGCCACAGGTCCCCACCATGAGAGGGGTCCTAAACTTCAACCCTTCTCAACAACTCCTACAACGTACCCGTATAACTTTGCAGCAATTAGCTGAATTCATGCAAAACAGCATAAAACTCAGTACAAGAGCAGGCTCTGGAGCTAAAACACACGAGTCCAACCAGGTTAAACCAGGCTCCAGCAACTCCAAAGAAACAGAAGTCTGGTTTTCCCCAAACCAAGCAGATGTTGGGCGTTAGAGGCTTTGGAAATGCAACCCCTTGTCTTCTGGATCTCTCAGAGCAAGCTCGATGGGAGCACGTTACATGGAACTCTCTTTCAAGCCCACATAGAAAAGTACGTGGCAGACACCAGGCTGGCAAATCATAAGCTCTGGGATATTGCTGAAAGAGAAGATGATAAAAAAAATAAGTCCCTGTGGTTGTCTGCCTTGCAAGTAGCAATGTTCTTCCTCAGCTGGAAGTGAGGGCCAGGGCATGGGGACAAGGCTGGGGACAGGCAGCCTTCCAGCCCCAGGCAGGGGCTGATAGCCACAAGCTTAAGTGGGCTCATGGATGGAGGTCCCAGGAGGGGCTGCTCAGAGTCATTAAAGCCCATTAGTGCCTGAAGGGCCCTGTCACTTGGGCTATTGGGGTATTCTCCAATGGATCTACCATGGGGACTTTGGAAACGTCCATCCCTGTGGCCATCTCCTCTGCTCAGGGCTTTGTCAGTGGGCTGGGGCGCAGAGCTGGATGTGCTCAGTGAGTGCAGTGGTGGACCTGATCCTGCTGCACCAGAGGCACCTTCACTGGAACCTGTTCCTTCCAGGTTCACCTTGCAAGAGGAGCTGGGTACCAGGACTTTGCAGGTCTGGAAGAAGCAGCCAGGTCATAACCACCTTGACAAAAACAACGCCCAAAGCCACCAAAACCCCTGTGTGGGCACAAGGGCTTTCACACAGGGATGATTCCTGCTCTGAAACCACTTGCTAGCACTGGGCACAACCGGCTCTGGCTCACATAAGTCTTTTCTCCCAAGTTATCCCTGCTTCAGCAGAGGTTGAGTCCTGGGCACAGCTAGGATTGCGGGATGCTCCGGGGAAAGGCTTCGGTGGGGGACCCCAGGGCAGCCCCGCTCCACTGGCCCATCCATGGGGATGCGATGTGAGATCAGACCCCGGTTCAGGCTCCATCCCTGGCTCCTGGGAGGGGTTCCCACCTGAAGGCTGTCATTCCAGATGTCCATTTGATTCAGGATGTTTTTTTACCAGTTTCTCCGCTCCCACTCTCCCTCTCTCCCCATTTCCCTTTTGTGTATATAATTATTCCCCAGCACTCCAAGGCAGGGCTGTATTATGTGCGGGGAAAATGATTATTAAAATCTTTGATTGAAATCACACACTGGAAGTAGAAATCAGGCAGGAGGCAGGCAGGGAAGGCGCTTCCGCCGAGCGCTTGCCACACTGCCTGCCCTCCCACGCACCTCCTGTCAGCCCCGGCCTTTTCCTGCAGGAATAAGGGTAATGCCATGGAGAAGAAGATAGCCCAGGAGGTCCCAGCCATCTCCACTGCAAGGCTGAGCTCATTCCCAACCTTGGGGGACCCCTTTGACTAGTGCTGGGGGTTGGAAACAACCCACGGGCTATATTCAGAGGTGGGAAATAAAAACAAACATCTGTGCAAGTCTCTCTATGTACAAACCCCCTCAAAATCCCATGGGAAGGGTCGTATCACCCCTGCACCCCCTGACATGGGAGCAGTGGGGTCCCACCACACAGGGAAGCAGCACCAAGGTGTCCCCTCCAAGCCTTTGGCAGAAGGAAAATCCTCCCTGCAACCCCTTATGATAATAAATACCTTAATAATGTTGTAATCAATAGATGATTAGCTGGGAATGCTTGGGAAAGTTCACAGTGAGAAGGCGGCTTATTATTCTAATAACAACATGTTTTAGAGATCTGCATGATGATTTCGAACTATTTAGTGGCTGATGATCTCGCAAATGATCCTGAGATCCACAGCACGCTCATTTATAAGCGTCAGCTCAGGGAAGAGAGGCCCCTGTAACCTGGCTTCTCTTTGTGCGCTCCAATTAATCATTTATTCTTTATTAAATATTTACTCACCTTGCCTGCACCGGGCAGTGGTTTGGGAGGTGCAGGGAGGTTCCTGCTCCAGGAAAGTTTGGTTGTGGGGGCTCTGCCAGAGGCTTTGGGGTGGCTCTTTTCCCCACGGAGGGAGGAATTGATGTTCAAGGTGATGGCGTCAAATGCCTCCGGGATGATTTGATGCTTTGGGAATAGGGTTGGGGATTTTTTTTTTTTTTTTGCGTGGGTCACACTCTCCCGTTGTACATCCCATCTGGCAGCAGAGGGTGCAGGGCCAGACGGGTCAGATCCAGCCTGAGAAAGCAGCTGCGTAGTGTGGGAAGATGCTTTGGACCCCAAAATGTGCTGCTGGAGGTGTGCAGCAGGGTGTTAGGATGGGGACTGAGTCGGCAGACGAAGGAATGTGGGGTCTGGGGCGGGGGGCACAGTGGACACACAACATGATGCACAAGAATCCCTGATCCTCTCCCAGCCCAGCTAGGGATGAGATGTTTGGCTCTGGGTTGCAGAAAATAGCTGCATCTGGCAGAAGCGCAGCCGAGGGGACACACACACAGGTCCCCTCAATACCGAAGCAAAGTCACCCTGCTTTGATCTCCCCACCCCAGGCCCCGCCTTCACCCAGCAGCACCCACCCCAAGCACCGATCCGCTTCACCCATCCACTTCAAAGGCCATGACAAGATGAAGGGGCCGTTAGACTGCACCACTTTGATCCCAGCATCTTCCAGCTCTTTCCCCAGCCTCGGGAATATATGCATCACCAATTACCAGCCACGAAGCCTTTGAAGTTCCCTCTTGTCCCCCGGCCTCGTCCCTCACCTCTCTAGCATCTTCTCAAGCTTCCAGAAGGTTTAGCTTCTTGATAGGAAACAGTATGGCCAAAATGTGGAAGCTGGAGCCACCAAGCCAGGAACCTCCATGTTTGATTTGCAGCCAATAATAAAAATTCCCATTAAAATCCAACAATGCTCCAGATGTTCAACATCTGCCTCAGCTGGGGAAGTAAACACCTGATTTGGGACACCCAGGCTTTTATTTGGAGAGCTCCTGGCTGCCAGCACTCTCCAAGAGTGTGGGGACTGTACCTGGGACGAGGGGAGCACCCAGCACTCCCAGTCAGGCCGAACGGTGCGAGCTGGTTTGTGGGCTGGGGGTGAACTGGTCGGCACCACGGTTTAGCGTATCCTTGCTCAGTGCCGGTCTCTACGGGGTACCACAGGGACGTGGGTCCATCCCTCTGCTGCGCTCCAGTTCATCCTGCGGCTGCCCAAATCTCATCGCTTTGGGTGAGAGCTGAGCACCCTTGACCACCCAGCACTTGCTTTCAGGGCACTTGGACACAACAGGATGAGGCCCCTTGGTGACACCACACATAGGGTCGAGGGGAATTCTTTTTGCTCCCTATTTTCCCTGCTGCCAGGTACCCCTGGTTTGACCAGGGATGCTCTGCTGCCACCGAAAAGGTGGCTCTTTGCAGCAAGGTGAAACCTAAAGGTGAGGGAGGATGGAGACACATCCTCTCTCGGTCACCCCCATGGCACCTCCAGCACACACCAGGGACACCCCAACCCTCCTCACCTGCTTGTAGGGGGATAGAGCCACCCCAATTCACTGGGGGATGAGAGCATCACCAGGGTGTCACCCCAAATCACCCAACCCCAGGTCTGGTCCCCATCCATCCCTCCCTCCCCATTGCTCACCCCAGCTCCTTCTGCCAGCAGTGATGGCCTCAGCTAAAAATCTTTGACAACCTGCCTCAGGAAGGAGACAAGAGGGGAGAAAAGCCCAAATCCTACTTTACATTTTAATCCTCAGTGGGTATCAAGTGTCACACAGGTATTTAACACCCTTCCCCCGCCACCACCACCCGTTGAAAATAGAAAGCGCCCTTAAAAATAGCCCCGATTGAGCCACCACTGATGTGACACTAATCCCTGTGTGCCGTGGCGTGGCGAGGACCGGGGTGGGAACATGCCTCCTCCTGGCACCCACCAAGCCCGAATCGCAGCAGGTCCCTTTAATGAGGATGAGCAGGGACCCTGGGTGACAGGGATGCAGCTCGAAGCCCAGGGAGAAGCTTACCCTGAACCCAGTGTTGTAATCACCAAACCTTTATGAAAACAGAGGTAATCTCATTTTAGCTGAGGGTTTCAGCAGATTCATTTGCTGCCTTATTAAAAAATAATAGCCAGGTGTTTCCCAGAGACAGCTCTTTTCCTGCCCTTTTTCCTAATTCTTTCTTGTCACCGAGAAAGAAGAGGTCACATCATCTTTTTTTATTCTTTTTGTCAAGTTTCACCCGTTCTCCTCCAAAGAAAAGAAAAAAAAATAGAAAAAAAAAATCTGGCAGTGCATTGGGAACAGAAGCAATTGCCTTTTCTAATTTCAAGACTTTCTTGCGGATGCTGGCACAGATGCTCCCAGCTTGCCCCCAGCACCCTTCAAAGCCAAAGCCTGAAGGATGGCTGGGTCCCTGCCTGTCCTCTCTGGAGGTCTTGCGTGGGCAAGGAGGCAGGAAAAATAAGTCAGTGATCATGAGTGAGGAGCTTAGGTAAAGCCCATTGCCTTCTGCTTCCTGGGATGAGAAGCGCTCAGCTCACTGTCCCCAGCACTACCCTGCTTTGGGGACCCAAAGTCCCCCCACGTGACAGTGCCATGATGTAGGTCCAAGGTCCATTCCCGAGACAGCAACCAGGAATGGGCTTCAGTATACCTTTAGGAGATCCATCCAGGAGAGAAACCACTCATGTGGCTGGGGACAGGTCCCCATGCAGCACAGCTCAGTAGGGGTGTTCTAGCGCTGGGCTGAGTTTATATGGACTCCTGGGCCATGGGCAAGGTGCGGTGAGGGTCCCAGGTGGGGCTGATTGAGGTTGTTAAGGTGTATTAGTGCCCATCATCATGTGCTTGGGTCTGAGAGTGGGAGCACTCCTTTCATTCCTAACCCAAACTTCATCTAGGCTCTGCTGCACCCTTTTTTTTTCCTGGAAAGATATTTTTTGGCATCTTTTATTGCCAACATGTCCAACATGCTCCCAGGTAGCAACCCCCAGCCCTTCAACCTGTGCTTTTCTGGGGACACCAGCCAGTCCCATCTCAGAAAGGGTGTCCTCGTTCCCAGGTCTCCCCAAGTGCTCTGCTCCATGTTTGCAGCAGGCAGCAAGCGCACACATCCAGCCCCGTCACCCTCACCCAAACCATATCGGACCCCTGTGCCCCTTGGGGTTGTGCCCCCATGGAGGTGACACTATTTTGTCCTCCAGAGATGTTTACCCAGGTTGTCCCCAGGTTGGCACACAGTGTTTGGTGGCCAAAGAAATGGTCCTAGCTGCAGCCAGAGCCTGGAGATGTCCCACAGGGACCTGCAGCTGATTTAAAAGGGGAGGTGCTGTGTGCCTGCAGCTGGATCCCTCCAACAAGCAACTGAGAGGCTGGGGTCCCCCATCCTTAGTGCCGTCTCCTCAGCAGCTTGGCAGAGCAGGAGAGCTGCATGGGTAGGGTTGTCAAACAAGTGAAATTTGGAGCTTGCATATGAGAATTTTATTAAAATTAGGTCAGCAGAGTGTAACAGAGCCACTTCATCTGCTGGCAGTGTAATCATCCCCTCGGGCTCCTGGTTTCAGATGCCCAGACATATTAAATTACCCTTAACTCTTCCTCATCCACCACGAGGGCTTTGTGAGGAACCTGCCCTGCTGAGCCATCATTTATGGTGTATTTCTAGTGATTTATGGTGCTGGCCCAAACCCCTGTGCATTGGCATCTAGCAAAGGGATGCAGAGACCAAGGGCAACCTGGCACCTTGACAAGAGTTTTGGGGTGCCAACGCTTGGCCACCCAACACAAGGATGGGATGGGGTGTCTGAGCCCAAGGACTCAGTTTCCCCCAACAAAAGTGCTTGAAAAAATGGAGTTATGGGATAACAGCAGCATAAAAATGATGGAGAGATGTGCCATAATTAATTATTCTTTGTGGATGAGGAGGTCCAACACCTGTTGATGAACCATGGCACCAGTGGAGATATGGCAGGGCTTTTCAGTGGCATGAGAAGGAAACAAAACATGTCTGGCAAGATACTGCCTATTGATTTGTCTTCCCTCCCTTATTTTGAGAAATGTGTGGCTGATGTCCACCAAGAAAGGACGTGCAGAAGAGCAGGGGAAGGAAAAACATGGGGAGAGAAAATCAATAATGAAAAATAACCAGGAAAAAAAACCCCACATTTATGCATGGACAAACCACCTGGAAAAAGCTAAGCACAGGGGTTTTTGACTCTCAGATGCTCCGTGCGTGGGATGGGGATGCCGGGGAGCAGCGGGAGGGATGCAGCCCTGGGGTGTCAGGGTGCACCGATGCTAGCGGATGTCCATATTGGGGTGGGGAGGGAAGAACAAAATACATCAACTGGGTGCACAAATGGGTACAGAGGGTGTCGAGGGGTTCCTTCCAGCACCCCCCGTCTGCCGCTGCCCACCTCCTGCTTGGCAGTACTGAGACCATCCAGGCCCTCTGCCAACTCCCCCGGAGAGGGGGGAGGAGGCAAGCCAGCAACCCTGCCAAAAATATACACTTCCAACTGCCTCTGAGTTGAATTTTCACGTCGTGCTCTGCCTCCCACACAAAATAAAGCCACACACACCCCCACACACATATACACCCGCAGAAACACTAGCCAGGAAACACCACAGTGCTCTCGGAGACACAGCGATGGCTCCAGCCGGATACCACGGCAGCAGGCACTTGGGTGGGATTGGAGAGCCGCGGGCAGGATTAGTGCGGTGCTTGGTGCTGGGCAGCCCTTGAGCTGGATGGGATTAAAGACTTGAAGGTGAGCGATGAGCCTCTTGCATCCAAAACCTCAGTAAGGTCATTAGAGGGAGACCACAGTCCATGAGAGCCATAGAAGGAAGGAGGTCCTTCCTCCCTTCCAGCCCTGCCCATGGCTTGAACATCAGCTGGGACATTACATCGATTATTTTTAATTTTTAGGGGCTTGTTTTATTCATGCCGCATGCGATGTCCCTCCCAAGTGGTGTGGAGGGGCCATGACCCCATCCCCAAGCCACCACGGGTCTTGATACACTCAACACCTTGCAAGAGATGGAGGACTGGGGATCAAGCCCACCAGCATCCCAACCAGGGCAGGGGGCGACAGTGTTGTGAGCACAGCCCCCCCACACCTTCCTGTGTATTTTGTCCCACGACCTTGGGACATTTTCCACCCCCTGCCTCAGTTTCCCCACCTGCGGAGCAACCTTTTCCAGGGGCAGGAGGTGGCAGTCACTGGTGGCTCCCCATAGTCAAGTGTGAGGGACCAACGGACGTCATGTGCATGGGGATTTGAGGTGACACTCATGGTCCCAGGGGACAAAGCAGACCCCAAAGTCACCCTGAGAAGGGCCCATCCTGCCACATCAAACACCCAGGGGCACCTAAGGCTTCACCGCCTGCTTGGGGCCCATTGGTGCTGTGCCACTGGGTGGGCTTCGGTCCCTGCCAAGGGGTTCCCGGAGTGGCTCCACTCAGGCCGAGACCTACCAACTCATCACACCGGTGGTGCCAGGGAAAATGGCTGAGATTTAGGGGTGTGGTGTTATTACAGAACAAAAATGGGAAGGTCCCATCTGGCAGCTCCTCTCTGCTATTGTCTGTCCATCCATCTGTCTGCAGGTGGTGAGCCAGATCGACCGACTGACGTCCGACTTCGAGTTTGAGCTGGAGCCAGATGACTGGACAACGGCAACGGCCAGCAGCACCTCCAGCAGTGACAAGGGGGGAGGCGCCTTTGAGCTGGGACCCCTCGATTTTGCCGCCTCTGACATCCTCTCCGACAGCTGGGAATTCTGCTCCTTCCTGGATGCTTCCACCCCCTCCGACCCAGGTGATGGTCCTGAACCCCCCCGGCCACAGCCGCAGCCCCCGCCGGCTCGCCAGCCCGATTACCGGCTGATGAACGGGGGGATCCCCATCACCAACGGTCCCCGGGGTGGCGGGACCCCGGATTCATCCAGCGAGGAAGCCTTCAGCGCGATTGCTGGCCAGAAGATCCCACATCACCGGCCGGCCGGCACACGGGAACGGGTCCGATTCAGCGACAAGGTGCTTTACCATGCTCTGTGCTGCGATGATGACCAGGACGGTGACAGCATGGCGTCCCCAGGGAACGATGGCCCTGAGGAGCCCAGCCGTAAGGTGCTGGCAGGGCCACTCTCGAAGCATCCTTCCA
>VYXH01005714.1:131258-147287 GCA_013397275.1 Burhinus bistriatus
AGTTTTTAGGACCCAAGGGATATGGCATCACCTGGGGATCAGCGTACAGAGCCTGGGAGGGTTTGGTGCCTCCAATCTATGGAGCATCTGTCTGGGTCCCCACCGGGACATCCCACCCCCAGCTAAAGCTGGGAGAGGAAGAGCCCCACAGAGGGCACCATGGGGGGGAAGATGATGCTGATGATGCTGATGCATCCATCATCTTCCTCCGCATCTCCCCCTACCCCCAGGGCTGGGACCCCGAGGGAAGCCTTAACCCCTTGTTTTTCACAAATAGGGCCACGGAAGGACAGGATGTCCCCATTCCACATCCTGGAGAGGGGACAGCTGGGCTTACCCAGCACCAGCGTGTAAACCGTGGGATGGGACAACTGCACTCCACTCCCTCCATTATTTTGCATGTCAACAGCTGGTTACTTATTTATTTTTATGAGCTTTTTACAGCCTGGCCCCATTGTAAAGGCATGATTAATAGATGTAGCTTTGTTTTTTAATAACTCCTCCTGAAGGATGCCAGGAAGAGCTCGAGGGAAAAATTCAGAGCAGCTGGAGCTGCAGAAGGAGATGCTTTTCAGCTGATCCAGATTTGGGGGCACCTGCATCACCTGCAGCCCCAGCACAAACTGCAAAAGCAGTCAGAGAGGAAACTGAGGCACAACGTGGGGATGCAAAGCTCCGGCTCCTGCACAGCTCAGGGCAAAGCTGCTCACCTTGGGGCCGGGGATTTAAAGCCTATTGCTGCAGTTGGGGCCGTACTGACAAGGGTAATAGCTTCTTCCCCCACGTTTCTATTAAGAATGAATTTACAGCCATGCAAGCTTTATTTCATGCTCTCAAATAAATCCAAGTGACAGCAGTGGTAAGCGCTGTATTAACCTTTCATGCCCACAGCTGGAAAAACTTCCATAAAACAGGGGTAAACAGAGAGGGGGGCAATTCCTCCACTCCCATTTGCTCGGGGTAAGGGGTAATAAAAGCCACTGCTGATATATGGAGAGCTGTGGGCGATGTCCTTGCTGCTCCTCTGCACACACAGAGGGATTTTGCTATTCTTATTTAGCAGGAAAACCTGCTGGGTTGGGTTTTTGTAGGGTAAAATTCAAGAGGATGGGAATGATTATTAACACAAATATGGAGAAACACTTCAAACTCGTAAAAATGGCTTTGTTACACCAGTAACGAGGTTATTAATGATGTTATTAATTGCACCACCAACCTACTTATTAATGATGACTTAATGGACTGCTCTTGCAGGGACAAGATCCAACTCGTCAGAGTTATTGCCCATGGCCACAGGGAGGGCAATAGGGGATGGAGCTGGACTGGGAAAACACCTTGTCTTTGTCTTGACACTGTATATTAACAAATTAATGAGCCTTTTCCCCCACAGCATCCCAGCAATGTCCCTGTCCTCCATCCCCAACCCCTCCCTGGACCCTAAAACCTGTTCAGGGACACCAGAAACAGCAACAAGGAGTCATGGGAGCCGGCAAAGGAACGGGCCAAGGGCTCGTGTTTCCTCCAAAAAGCAATAAAAAAACCAGCAGCAAATAAAATGAGGACACGGACTGGCCAGCGACCCAGAATGGCGGGTACCTCTGCCATGCATCCTGCTGATTTTTGGCTGGGAAGGATGCTCGGCGGCTGCTCTGACCAGAGTCAGGGTTTGATGGGGTTTAAAGCAGAACTTCAGTTTTGTGTTTGAATCCTCTAGCTCTGACCCTCCCCATGGCTCCTGGTTTGAGTTGACCTGAATTACAAGACGCTCTGCTGGGGTCTGGGTTTTGAAGAAAGTCCTCTGAGCCCACTCACTCCCTCCAGCTCATGAAATCCAGCTGGAAAGTTTTCCCCCCCAGAATAAGCTGTCTCGCTACATCTCACTTTGGTGAGGGCTGAAAATAGCCCCCGACTGCCTGGAGACTTCACTTCTCAGCTCGCTGACATGAAAGGCAGTCATCAAAGTGGATAACAGGATATTTTCCAGCCTAAGGAAGAGCTCTGGCTCAGGTCTGGGCTTTGGGAAGGCCAGTTCTGCAGGGGATGGGAGCCCAAACTGCACCCATGGGTCCCTGTGCTCATCCCGACCACCCTTGGGAAGCCAAAACCCAAGCTGTCCCCGTACATAGATGCAGCTTTTCTGCTCAAATATATTATGATCCATTCTCAGGGGACCACAGCAACCTCTCCCCCCTTGGAGATGAGCTTTATTTCACATAGCCCTGGCTCAGGCCAAGCTACAACCAGCCCCCTTGTAGCTCATCAGCTGGTATGAGCATCCCTGGATTTTTAGCTGGCCCCTCTCCTGCACCACTCGGGGCTGGTTGCTCGCTGCGGCTGGAAGACAAATGCTTTGTTTTCCAAGGAAGAGGCTATGCCTCCTGCCTCTGCTAATGTACGGCATCTTGTCTTATTTGTTCCTCGCTGTTCCACAGCTGAATTACTGCAAGTGATGTACCGGTGCTTTGTACGGTGATGCTTCTTTACAGCTGCAAGAGGAGTGCTCCTTCAGTCTCGCCTTCCAGCTTTCAGAAGTTAAATCCATCTTGTACCTTGCGAGGGGGCTGCCAAGGCTCTTCCCTCCTCATCCTCATCCAGGATGCTCTGCTCCATGGGGTGAAAAGGAGCATCGCCCCACAAGCTACCGTCCCCATGGGCTGGTGCAGATCAGCTGCATCTTCCCAGCTTGTTTTTGCTCTGCGGTGTGGTGAGCTGGGGGTCACGTCCTCCCCGGCTCTGCTTATCTCCTGCCTGGGAGCCAGATAACTCACTGATGGCACTTAGCTCCTCGCAAGAAAAGGCTGCCTGGGGAGGAAGTGAGGAGCCCTGCCCCCAGTAGAGTGTAGCCGCGCTGCTCATGGCACCCTGAAGCTGTGCCCATCTCCAGCCTGCGCTCCCTGGGGAGTTATCACAGCATCCTGCAGCATCCTGCATCCCTTCGCCTCCTCCTCCTCTCCCCCAGCCCAGGGCATCCCCGTTGGAGGAGAAATGTCAGTTCAGAGGCACCCCCAAGCCACATTATCAGGGCAGTTGGTGACTCGACACTGGGTTATGGAGTCACCCTGATGCAATTCGGCACTAAAGCCCCAACCAGCGCAGCTCCCCTGCTCATGCTCCTCTCCGGGCTCTGCCAGCCGAGCCCTCCTGGCAGGCATGGGATCGAAATGTATAAGTTGAGCCCGGCCAGACTTAGGCTCGACACGGATACTCGTGACCATGGCACACTAATCCTTATTTGTGCCTAGCACTTGCCAGCCTGTAATTTCACAGCTTGCTGGAGGCATCCCTACCACAGGATGGCTGCCAGTCACTCCATGGGCAGGGCAGCTTCCCCATGCTCATGGATGGAATGGTGGGCTCCAACCTTTGCTGGGGCTGGTAACCCAAGGAAGGAGCGAACACCTGAAGAAAACCTTCTGCTCTGCTAGGAGACGGAAAGAGAGGGATGGGGAGCCTGGATGGATACCCAGCGGTAGGGCAGGAGGCATCATCCCACACCAGCAAGGGGAAAATGAGGGGGAAACCAGTGTCAACAGGGAACTCAGAGCATCAGGCAAGGTGGTGAGGATGAGGCAGGTTCAAGGCAAGGTGGGAATAAGTTTGTGGTCAATGGGCATGGCAGGAGAGCAGCATCCCTGCAGCACAGCTCAAGTAGGGACCGATAACCCCAGGCTGAGCTTAAATGGGCTTCTGGGGCCACGGGCAGGGTGCAGGTGGGGGTCCCAGGTGGGGCTGCCCAAGCCATTTAATGTTCCCAAGGCCATGGGAGGCCAGACTCAGGGTGAGAGTCCCTGCCTGACATGCTGGGCTGAGCTGGCAGCTCCATCACACCTCCAGCCCAGCAAACCCTACTTCTTCAGTGGCCACCTTTCCTGGAGCTCTAACCTCCAGTACCTGGATATTGCCCTCGCTACGCCAATGGGAAATGGATATTTATTTATTATGTTATCTTGCCTTACAAAACATTTTGCTGGGTGATGGTTGGGTGCTCTCCCACCACTGGGTGGCAGTGGGCACACACGCACACACGTACACACATGCACATGCACACGCGTGCCCCACGCAGGGGCTGCCTCTGTCCTCACTGACCCTTCAGAGACATGTGCCAGGCACTGCAGGTGGCCCCACATCACATCACCTCCATGGGTAAAAGTTGTCATCACCTCATGCTTCGTTCCTGGTGGGAACATGGGGACCGGGCAGCTTCAGCCTGGCTGCATCCTGCCCTCAGGAGGAGAGCATCCCCCCCAAAACACAGCCAAAAAGAGCAAATTTGAGACCAAAAGTGCTTCTTACCTCCATACCCTGGAGGCAGCAGCAATCTAGGTCTTGCCTTGACCCTGGAACAAGGGGGGCTTGGCTGGAGAACCCCCCATTTGCAAGGCAGTGACCCTCCAGAAGAGCCCCAGGCCCCTCAGAGCCATCGGGTCCAGCTGAGCCTGCTGAAACACAGCCGTGCCGGAGCAGCCCTGGAGGTACTTGTAAGACAAGGGATGACATGCTTGATGGGACTTCTTAATTAGATCTCGCTAAACCAAAATGTACCGGGGCTCCCCTGGCAGAACAACGTCAGACAAAACATTAATCATGCTCCAAATAAATAATTAAAACATTGGGGCTCTTAGAAGGGATAAAAGGAAAACAGGAAAAATCAAAGGCATTGGGACCAGTCCATAATAAGGAGCACTGCCGCTGGGTCCGGCAATGTCCTGGCCTTGGGAGGCAGCGGAGCTGTGTTTCCAAGGCTACCTGAGCCAGGTAGGACCCAACGTGTTTATCGAAATCTGTGCTCAAAGTCCCAGGAGGTGTCAGGATGAGGTTTGAGACCTCATAACCTCATACCTGGAATCACGGGATTACATCTGCACCTCAGCTTTACGTTAAAACATGTCTTTTCAAAACAAGAACCTATGGACTCAAACAATGGATTAAAAAATATTATTTCCCCACTGGCTGGCTCATGCAGTGCCCTGGGACATCATCCACGGTCACCTTTGGGATGCTGGGCAGTACCCAGATCTTGGGCTCCAGCAGATACATGATGCAGCATGGGAAAATCTTTTCACCCAGCACTTAGGAAACACTTTTGGGAGAAAAACAACAAAAAAAAAGCTTGAAAAAGGAAGCTCTGCCTACCCATCCCCTCTTAGCAGGAGCAGAGATGATTATTCCATGTAAGCAATGCAGAACTTAAATTATGCATGGAGCCATTTGCATCAGAGAACATGATTGAGGCAGAGCTGGTCCTGTCCCTGCCAGCTCCTTAGCCACACAGGCGGGATGGTGGGAAGGCTCCTCGGGACCGCGCAATCCCCATCTCAACATCACTCTTGGCCAAAGCCTCTGGTGTAAGTTTATGGGGGGAAGAAGATGAAAAAAGAAGTAGAAGGGGTTGCAGAGTGATGTTTTCCCCTGCCTGGCCATCGAAGCCACTTGGGGTACCAGTCTTCAGATACAAACGTCACCTGTCCTCTGCTTTCTTCTTCTTTATCCTTCCTACTTATTAAAGACTAAGCTATATTTATTGAAAAACAAAGACAGGGCTGTGGTGGGATGGGGCTGCTCCCCTCGCTCCACCGATGAGCTGACAATTGATGATGAATTTAATGCAATGACCATATTTTTTGAACTTCTGGTTTTTCCTCCCTGTAAGGCTGCAATGCTGCAGGGAAAAGGGATGCTTTCTGCCAAGGACAGAGCAACCCTGTAACCCTTGGATGTGGCCACCAAGAGATGATGCTGCTCAACCAAAAGCCAATGGGCATCCATGAAAACTTACTGGTGGGCAGCATCCCTGACTTTCATCTTCCTCCTCCTCCCAGCCCTTCCCCAGCACATCACCTGGGTACAAAGCTCACTAGGAATGAAGGACTCTGCCAAAACCCGCTTTATTACATTAATATTTACTGGTAATGAAGCTAGCTAGCACTTAGAGCTCCAATCAAATTAGGAAAGCTATAATGAACAAGAAGTGGTGCATTAATTCATTAGCAGGGAATTACGCTAAATTATCTCAGCAAATACAGCAAAACTTTAATTTACCGGCGGTGTTTTCAAACGGCTTTTGCTCCTTTCTCTCCATTTACACCACAGCACATTTTTTCTGGCAGCAAAAACACGAGAATTGAATTAACTCCAGCTCCTTAGGGAAATGTTTTTGTCTCTCCAATGGGAATAAATACTTGCAAGAGATACCAGAAATTTTCCTTTTCAGCTCCTTCTCCAGGTCTACGAAGAGAAATTGGATATTATTTACAATAAACAACTTAAGTGCTCAGGAAACACCTTTGTAAAGGACACTGCTGGTAAAAGCTCCACCAGCAGCATCCCAAGGCTTAGTATAACATTCTGTTTTGCTGATCATCACGGAAAGGGAAAAAGGAGGAAAAAAAATATGTGGCAATTTCCTTGAACGTGTGCGGGCAGGGCATTAATAATATACATGTTGGGGAAATTAGCCCTGGTACTCAGCTGCCAGTTTCTACATGCTTAATGCACAAAGTTGGGCATCAAAATGTAATGTTCTCTTTAACGTCCACAGACCTGCGTGGATGCAGAGGGCTGAGAAAGGACACAACTTGTGTCGCGTCCTCAGCCTGACTCACCTCACCCTTCTCATCCAAGCGTGTCACATCCGGGGTGGTTTCGCCTCGCAAGAGCCAGGCCCACATAACATCAGCAATGGAAAAGCCCCTCTTGCAGGTCCCCTCTTCCCCACACCTCTTAGCTTTAAAAAGAAAAAGTAGAAGATAACTAAAAAACACCAGAGGGTACTTTTCCTGGGAGGTTTTTTTCCAGTAAAAGGAATATTTATTTATTTTTACTGAGATTCCCATGTGCTCACAGGACTCCAGGAGCTGCTGATGCAGGTAGGAGAGCATGGCTAAAGCCCCTCAGCTAGGGGTCAAAGCACAGCCTAAAAAGCAGGGCAAGGTCCCGAAGATATTTGGGGCAGAAAGAGGATCCTTGGGACACCAGGGAGCTTATTCACAGGGGTAAAACAAGGGTGGAAAGAAGCCCTGGGCACGGGTACCTGCAGCCTCCTATTTAAATGACCAGGTCTGCAGCAATATGTAAGCAGCATTTAAGGCAAGAGGGCTTTTGGTTTGGGGAGGGGAAAAAAAAAAAAAAAAAGAAAAAAATATGGCTGGGAAGTCCTTGGGCTGCACAGATGTACCTTCCTGCGGCTGCAGGGCTCCAGGAACCAGGTTTTATTTGTGTCTAATTGCAAGGCAGACAGCTCAGAGATAACAGGGGAGGCTCCTTCCTTTTGAAACTGAAATATAACCCCCTGAAATGACACCCTGGCCTCGGCCACCTGGAGTTTTCAATCAGATTTGGAAATTTTGGTTGCTTTTTTTTTTAACCTGTCTACTTTACAGACCAAGACCGCTTTGCAGAATGGTCCCTCCTGCTGGATGGCGGTGCCCGCGAAGGGGATAGTCCCACAGGATGAACTGAAGAACCTCCAGTCTTGCCATGTCTAATAGCCTGCTTAAAAATAAACTGCACCCCATTGAGTTGGAGGATAAGGGTGAACCATGGTCAGAGAGAGGGCTGTCTAGCAACATAAACTCTTTGGGTACTGTAACAAGATATTAAGGAACGGCTAAAATGGACATTTCCTCCTTTGGCCTCAATTTTCCCTTTCCCTGGTTGCTGCTGCATCTCCAAGGAGGTCATCTCCAGCCTGCCCACAGATGCCACAGCGCCATGAAAAGCTGGTTGTCCAAGTGCCTGCATTCAGGTTGGTCCAGGGCTGCTGCTGTCTCTCCAGGATCAACCCTGTGGGGCTGTGGCCAGGCCACCCACCGAGGCACAGGCAACAGGAATCCACCGAGATTCCCTGCAGGCTTGCAAAAGTGAGTTGCTAGAAGCCCCAACTCACTTCTTGGGAAAGTCTTCCATTAATGGTTTTACCCTATCTTTACTTGTTCTTGCTGTCTACAACAGATGGGCCATGCCCAGAGAGGAATGGGACAGAGCAGCTCCTGCTGTGCAGAAGGGAGGTGGGCATCGACGCTCACACCACTTCCATAGGACAGCGCAAGGCTGCAAATGAACATACCAAGCAGCTCGCTTTTACCCTGAAATTCCTGTAAGAAGTACCTGATTGTTCTGCTACGTGATAAATTATTTTTCTTTTAATTAATACCTTGAAGGCCACTTATAGCCTTTCACCAACATCTCCATATAACTGGGCATTTACAGCAAGCTGGAGACACAAGTGAATAACCGCAATGCATCCTTGTTCACATTATTAATTCCCACAAATTGATTGTTCTGCCAGCATCTTACAGCTTTCTAATTAAGTCTTCACTCAGATGCTCATGTGTGCGAGGGAAATGAATGCTAACAAAGTCCAGAAGCAGTAGTTACAGGATTGGGGTTGGTGGGGCTCACAGCTGGGAAAGGGCAGGCGAGTCGGGCATCACATGCCATGCACTTTCTCTCTTCACCCATCAGGCAGTTGCACAGGGTTGTGTTAAACCAGACAGGATAAGTGGACCGGCAATGTCACCTACTACAGCTTCAGCAGGAGGTCTCACTGCCTTTGGGGACAAGAGAGTGGCACCTGGCACTGCCCAACTCTTCAGGGCATCCAGTGGCAAATTCCTGCCTGGTCCCTTAATCAGATAACCACTCCATCATCCTCCCTGAGACACCTTTTTCTCCACAGCTCCTTAATCTACCTACAGCGATCCTGACTTTGGGAGCTGGATTTTTGGGAGCAGTGTCTCCATCAAGCCCTTATCCTTCTTGGCCTTCCTATCAGATTTTTTTCCTGGTAAACAGGAAGGGGGGGAAGATTAGTTTGGGATTAATAAATTATTAGAGAATTAGTATTATGATTTAACACAACTACTAAAATCCACACATGTGCTGGCCACCCCGGGGGAAGCCAACAGTGTTACAAGCAGCAGTAGCTGACATGCAGACGCTCCTGGGCTGGGAAGGGGCATTGGCAGGAGGAGAGGACAGCCCGGAGCACAACAGCTCCCAGCACAAGTCTTTCCTGCTGAAGATGGGTCTCAAGCGGATCTGAGCACAGGCTGGGGGATTAGTGGTCATAGGATGGGATCCAACAGTGCTTGAAGCCCAAAACCCAACCAGATTTCCTTCCCATTTCCTAGTCTGGATGCTGAAGCCCTTAGAGGGGACAAGACCCATGCTAATGGTTACCTCCATAGATCCTGCACCAGAGGAAGTCACAAGTCCACAGCTTGAATTAAGAAGAAATAACCACAAAGCTTGGCTTGTTTATTAAGCTCCTCATGGGTCTGGAAAGGGAGGTGGTACTGGCAGCACGTATCCAGCACTGGGCTGTGCTTTCACAGCTGGAAGAGCTTGCAGAAGAGATGTGACACCCAGAGGAGCACAGTCCCAGTCAAACCCCTGTGGCATAGGACAACAGTGACAAAAGCAGCAGGTTTCTTTGGAGGGCGGGAAGAAAGTGGCTTTATAGAGGAGCAAGGAGCCTCAAGACAGGTGATTGAGAGGACTACACATGTGGGACTGCCTGTAAAGGACAACCTCCAGCTGGCACCCGGGGGACAGGGCTGGCTTTCTATGTCCTTGGGAAGAGCATCACAGCCTGGCCACGCACTCAGCCCAGCCTCACAGTGCACGTCACCCTGTCAAGGTAAAAATTAAGAAAAAAAAAAAAAAAAAGAAGGGTGGTTTAATCTTCTGTAGCTCCTTCAGGAAGCAGCTTGTGCATTAAACACAAAATTTGACAGCCTGATCTGGGAAGATTTTTAGCCAAAAAAAGAAGAAAAAAAAAAGGCACTTACATAGCTCCCTCATTTTTCCACCTGATTATTTTGGCTCAGCTGCTTAATTCATTGAAAACAGAAGCAGGAAACATTTGCCCTAAGCACCTCACCCCTGGGCTTTCAAAACCAAGCTTGCCTGGGGAGGGGGTTCCTGCTCCACAGCTTGCCGAGCCCACAGAGCACAAGTGCCAAGCTGATTTTTCGGTGTTAGGGAAGGCTTATTTGCAGAGCTGTAGCTGCACTCAGGCTTTGTTGGAGTATGTCGTAAGGAGAAACAGCACCGCTAGATTGCATCCTAATGGCTAGGGGAATCGCAGCTCAAGAGCTTCAGGGCAGAAGTGCTGTTCCCAGCCTTCAGCTGCCAACTTTAGGTAATGCCTTTAACAGCAGCAGTTTTCAGAAGGAACTAGCAAAAAAGCAAAATACTAAACATGTGAGAACTGGGGCTGCTGACATTGCTCTGAGTCAACCTTGACTTTTACGCTTTATCCAGGGCCAAGAGCAGTTTCCTCAGCTCAGAAAAGGCTGTTGCAAGCATCAGGTCTTTGACCTCTCCCAAGATAGAGAAAGCAAGAACATGAGGCATAAGGTAATTCAGACCAGATGGATGGACGGGAGTCAAACAGGCTTGGGGATTCTCCCTGCAAACCACATGAGGGTCACCAGCACCAACCAAGGCACGGTCATCCTTCAAAGAGTCTGACCCCATTGCTGTGTTGACTCAGGAGCACAGGGTCCTGCACTATATGAAATAAATCAATTAGTTCACCTGATGCAATGTAGATGATCTTTATACCAGGTAAGCACCTCAAAGCACATAGGCCTCCAGCCGTGGGATGAGAAAATCCTGCAGCCTCCAAGCTGGCCTGGAGGTCACCACTGGTCCCAGGCTATCCTCTGGGGCATGGGGCTGCAAGTGGCACACAGCCCAGGGTAAGCATGCTACTTTTGAGAAATATCTGTTACTCAAACTCTTGAGAAGTGCAACTGGTGTTAAACTCACCACATCAGGAATTGAGACACCAAGAACCCCACCAGACAGAAGACACCTCAAGCCTTCAGCAGCATAAGCTAAGAGGTCAGAATAAGCCTATGGTGTGTAGGAGGAAGAGCCACAGAGCAAGGAGAATGGTTTAACATAGCTTTAAGGCCTGTCTTATTCATATTGACTCCATTTAAGTTTGATGAGGACACCTGTGCCCCATGGCACAGCTCCTTCAGCACACCAGGGACAGTCCCCAAGGCTGCTGCGAGGAGAGGTGATGACAATCTAGGTTATATCTTCTGACCTACTTACTAGAGGTTTCCCCCCACCCTTTATCTTTCAAAAAAAGATCTGTTTAGAGTGGGTCAGCCAGTAGCTTTCCCTATTTGTCCCCTCTCTTAGTTACAAAGTCACTAGTTCCACCTCCCCATCCAGCCATTGCTCCCTACTCTCCATGCAGCTGAGGCCATCGCAACTAGAATTAACACCCATCTTCATCCCTTGTCCGCATCCAACACCAAGTTTTTCCCAGCTCTCCCAGCAGCAGAAACCATACTCAGCCCCTAGCACCCACAAAAGTCCCAGAGTTAGAGCTGCTGTTGTGTCCTTCAAGGGGTGGTGCCTTCTCACCCAGACTGCATCAACTCACACCAACAAGCCCAAGACAGAGCTGTTGTCGTCACATCTTCCAGTGTCACCCCTGCCAAGGAAGAGCGAACAAGACTTCTAGAGTCAGGAATCCATTTAGCATCTGTTAGCAGCATCAATTCTTCCCTCATTTGCCTGAAAATAGGAGTGAGACCTTGTTTCCACCCAGCATTTAGGAGTCCCTGCCATCAGACACAGCACGGCCTGCCAGGTATACAATATACAGGGAGCCCCAGCAGCAGTGTTGGACATTTGCAAAGTCCTGCAGAGAGACACATTCCATCTCCGAGTGCTGTGGTTTGGGAGATGCTTTCAGGTGACAACAGCCCTCCGCAGTTTTGGTCCCACTACTTGTTCATTGGTGGCCTCCCAAGAGCTTGTGGCTGCCCCAGGCTTACCTGGAGGATGGTGCACAAGCAACTCCTCAACTCTGATCTGAGCAGACCAGAGCAAAGGCTGACTGTTGTCCCTTCTCCCCACTGAGGACACAAGTGGGGGACAGAAACATTTCTCTTTATTAGGGTTGGGGATTTACAATGACACTCCAGGAGGGCAGCTACATTTTCTGCATGCAAGAAACAGTCCAAGAGCAGTTAAGCTCAGCACAGTGGCTACTGTGAGCATGGCAGCTTGGGCCAGCATAGGAAGTCCTTCAGCAACACCTGGAAGAGAAGAGAGCCACTTACTACACATTTAATGGCTTTCCACCATCTATCAGTGGATGAACTCGCATGGAGCTTTGGGAAGAAGTCCCTCAGACTGTCTTTTGGTGATTATACTTGAAAGTCTCTGTCCAGGTGTGACATCATGAGGGATTCATTACTAGATCCACCTGGAGTCACCTTCAGTTGAGACCTGAAGGCACAGTCAAACAAAACAAGAAGCACCACCTACCATGTGGGGTCTTCCCTGCTGGTGCAAGACCTCCTGAGGAACTCCATAATCCCTGAGCTGGATCAAGGATTAATAGTGGTCCAACTGAGACTTCAGCCTCCACTGCCCTTGAGGACCCACCTATGAAGAGATGGACAGGAATGAGTTCACAGGGGAGGTAATTCCTGCTTAGTCTGAATTTCAGGGCTTACAGAAAGACAGACCCTGCAAGAGCAGCTTTCTACTAGTTTTAAGTATAAGGACACATAGACACAGTTACTTGCTCAAGGACATTGGAAGAGAGCTAGGTTAGTCCTTAAGATGAGATGCATTTGCTAAATATCTTCCAGCATCTTGGCCATCACAACCTGTCAGGTCACGCTGCTTCGGCGGTACATTTTGGACACACAGAGCCCTACCTTGCTTGGAAGAGACATCTCTCTTCAAGCGCCTCCCTGGCCATCTGGCTGGAGTGTTAATTCTCTGGGAGTAGCCTCCATACAACGGACAGTTGCCAGTCTCACAGCAGCTGCAGATGTCTCCAGTACCCTCCACCGGAGCCCAACTGAAACAGAATTATCTGTAAACCCTCTTCTCCAGGCTGGTCCCCTCCCTACATGCACCAGCTACTCACAGGCTGCTGGCTTTGTTGAAGGAACAGGCCTTGTTCAATGGATTTGGGGCTTGGTCAGCTGGGGAGACCTTCAGGTGGCAGGTGATATAGATCTGGAAGGGAAATTAAACCAACATCCAAGGTTAATTAAATTTGTTCATGCAGAACAGCACAGCTTCTGAACACGCTGGGGGAGGAGGGGTAGGCACCACATCTCACCAAGTTTCTGTCATCGCCTGCAAACTTGAATGCATCAACCATGAACTGCAGTGTTTCCTGCCTCAGCCTTGGAGAGATGAAGGCTGAAGTGGTGTCATCTGATCTCCCATCCACCAAGCACCTGGACAATGGTCAGAAGTTAGGGACATCCCAGCCAGCTACAGCAGACCCACTGAGACAGCACCGCACCCCTTACCCGCTGAGGTCAATCAAGGCATATCGGGGAGAAGAGTTCCTGTCTGGACTCAGGGTAGCAACACAGTCATCCACGAAGAGCCTTAGAGGTACATGGTCCCCAGAAGCAACATCAGCCTGGAGGTGAAGGCTTTCCCCCAGCTGGAAGCCATTGGAGAGTCTCTCAGCACTCCAGTCATCTGGAAGGTAGATCCAAGGCTACAGGTCACTTTGGAGAAAAGCACATTGCCCTCCCTTGCACATGGGACCTCTTAACTAAGCAGCAACCCCATGCGTCAGTTCTGCAAGATTTGATTTTAGCTCTGTTTGGGCACTCAGCATGTGGCCAAGAGCTGGCAGGAGCAGGGACCTGAGGGAAACAGGGCTGCCAGGTCTGTACCCACCATTCATGAGGCGCAGGGAGAATATCAGCCTCTCCTCTGCCGACAGGGTGGAGCGGAAGGGAGCCCACGTGGGCCGGACAGCATTGCTGCTCACATTGCTCTTCCTAAATGGAAGAGATGAACGTTAACAGAGATGCCACTACCACCTGAGGTCCATAGGAGGAGAGACACAGCCCACATTTGCTCACCTGGGATAGTGACACTCAATAGGAACCACAGCTGGGTTGGTCCTTACAATGACCAGGTTTCCAGAAGGAGCAGGTTTGTAGGACAAACTTGTTTTGTAGATCAAGAAGTCTGAGGTCAACTGAAAGAAAGATTTGGGAGAGCTGATAAGTCAGTAAAACAAACTAGTCAACCAGAAGCTCAGCACCATCAGATACCCAGCACTGACTGTACTAGGACACACAAGTGCATCAGCTGTAAAGGCTGTCTTCCACATTCCTAATCCAGCACACACAGGGTGCCATGAAGCTTTGTACTGACATCCAGCAAGGTGTCAGCCCTGTAGGAGGTCAGTTTCAAGGACTTCGGCACTCCAGCAAGTGCCCGCATCAGGTGGGCAGGGGCTGTAGGACAGTAGGTCTGCAAACTTCCTACCCCAGGTAAACTGGGGCACACCAGCTCCAGGCAGCCCTTCTCCTCTCCTGTTGAGGAGGTCAGCAAGTCCCCAGCAAGCCCCTTTCCCTACTTCCCCAGTGATGGTCACTGCAGTTTGAAGCTATGCCCGGTTCTCCCATATACTCATGCCTCCAGTTATGTTTGTCCAAGTCCTAAAATCACTAAAAGCCTTGCTTGCTGTTGAGCGTGCAACTCATCTAGGGCTTGAGGATAGTACCCATACTCCAAAAGCTAGCTCTGCTATGGTCACCCCACCCCTCACCGGAGGGCTGCTGCAACCAGGTGAGTCCCTCCTCACTGCAAATCATGACATCACTTTTACCATGTCATTTCTAGGACCAAGACCTTTGCCAAAATGATTTAGGCAGCATATTGCTTTTTAGCAACTCCCATTTACCCACCCAGTGCTGGTTAAAGCCCAAAGAAGGTCCATTCCCTCCATAGCATTACCAGGGACAGAGCAGCCCCTCACCCCAGCATCCCACCTCACCTGCAGGGTGCTGCCACACTCATGCAGCCCAGCCACAAAGGTCACCGTGCTCTCAGCAGCACTCTGGGCCACAGGCAAGCAGGCAGCCGAGCCCAGGGTCAGGTCCGCAGCTTTGACCAGGCGTCCTGTGCCAAAGAGGTCCCTGTGCACCGTGACCACCACCTGTGCCTCCTGGCACTGAACAGCTACAGGGTGCAGTGGGGCCACAGCCTGGAGCTGGGATACATCCACCCATGCCCAGGGAGAGGGCTGGGAGAAGGAAGGCACAAGGGGCTGGCTCCAGGAGGAATCCCCCCGGACCCTCAAGACCCCTGAGTCCCTTTGAGGGAAACTCCAAGTGCTGTAAGACACTGCTTCTGTCAGCACCCAGCAGAAAAGAGCAGCACCCAGGCTGCCTCTAGACCCCATCTTGACCACAGAAAAACCAGCTCACAGAGAAAGTACTGCTCAGGAGCCTCTTATAGCAGCACTCCCAGCAGCCCAGCCCAGACGGGGCACAGCTGGGGGCTGCAGGCATGGCCCCCACCCAGCAAGGAGCAGCTCAGGACAACAGGACCCAGCTGGGACCATCCCTCCCTCTCAGGGCATGGAGGGTGATTTCCCTGGACCTGCCCCTGGAATTTGCCCTGGAGCAGCTTGTCCCATGTCCCTCTGTCTTGCCTGTTTGGGGTGGCATCAGCTGTTGCCACCTTGGTGGCCAACTGGCCACAAGCCATCTGCTCTTGTCCCTTATACCTGCCCCTGTGTCCTTCTTCCTATGTGCAATGGAGACAATTTTGGCCACCAACATGGCAAGGGCTCAGTCAGGTTCCCACATGCATTTCTCCACTGCTCTCCACCACATCATCAGCATCAGCAAATACCCAAAAAACAGGTCCTGGAGCAGCACTCGAGGTGGCACACTCAGAAATGGAGAGGACTGTAACTGCAAAATCCACCTGGGCTCTGGCCCGTGTGTGTTGGCAATCTGTCCGTGCTTGATTTCATGGGTATCTGCGCTGGGTAATTGTATATCGAGTAATGAAGGCATCATAACCGGCTTATTTGCATAGAAAGCAGAGGTACAAAAGCTGATCTTCCCATAATAGCAGCTGATAAGTGAATGGCAGGCATAATCAAGAGATTAATTGGCCCTCATGTGTTAATTATGCTAATTGGCACAGCTGCTCCTGTGTACAGTATGATGACTAATGGCTCTACATCATTGAGCTGGATGAAGAGGTTGGGGG
>VYXH01005714.1:151662-164373 GCA_013397275.1 Burhinus bistriatus
AAAACAAACAAACTCAAATCTGTCCAAAGAAATGCCCCAGAAAGCTCCTAGCTGAAGGAGACATCCCCAGGGATGCTGGCACCATCTCAGGACCTTTAAAGATGTCCTGGACATGGGGACAACTCATCCTGCCACCCACCAAGGAGCTGGGGGTGGTTAATGGCTTCATTTCCTCAGCCCAGAGTCTGGGTGCTAAATAATATTAATAGTACTTCCCGGCACCTCGTTAAAAATTGCACCGGTGCTTAATGCAGGCCATAGATCAAAGCCCCTAAATGAAATCACCATCCGTC
This sequence comes from Burhinus bistriatus, assembly GCA_013397275.1. Taxonomy (NCBI): domain Eukaryota; kingdom Metazoa; phylum Chordata; class Aves; order Charadriiformes; family Burhinidae; genus Burhinus; species Burhinus bistriatus. Next base: position 151,956 of record VYXH01005714.1, read on the forward strand.
CCCTCCCTAATCCCAGTTTGATACCAGCATGCTTTCCCTTGTCTCACTTTTAGAAATATTTTTTCTATTGAAATGCAGAGCCTGCCTCCATGCTCCGGGAAGGACAGCTAAAAATAATCCTCTGCAGGTGATTTAGGAAGGTCCCTTCCCCACCGGCCCCCATCAGACCCCAGTCGCATCCCATGGCTGGGATTAACGAGCTCCAATTTCAGAGCGATCTCAGATGACAATGTCCCTTCAGGATTCTGCTCTTCGTTCTGCTGCTCAAGGTATTAAAATAAAGAGTAGGGATGAGGGCAGGCACCTCTCCATCGCTGGAGTGGTTTTCGGCCTGCGCTGGGTGATGGATGAGGGCAGCACGGTGCAAGGTGCCGCACTGGCAGCAGGGGACCAAGAGACAGACAGGGCTGGGCTGAAAGGGAGACATAAAGGTTTCATTCTGGGAATTTCAATATTTAAACTAATTACGGACAAAGCTGCATCATGGAGACCACACCAAGCCTGGAAAGCACTGTCCAAAACAACCCCCAAATTTATTTGTCAAGGCACAAAACCCCCCCTTCAGATTCTGGATTTTAAATAATGACAAAAACCAGCAGAAAAACCATTGAGGGGCACAGTCCACCCACCGGAGTGGGACCAGGGACACGCTACCCTGTTCACCCCGGCAGCTTGGGTGTCCCCGCGCACCCTGCAGGTACCCATGAATGGAGGGAGGACTCCCAGGATACGCACAGGGGCAAAGACCCCTGACCCCACAGGAAACACGAAGGTTAAATCCCATGCACCAGCCAGGTTTGTCCCCACCAGTGTTTTAGCCGCCCAAAGTATCAGCTTTGTCACCACAGGGAGGGCAGTGGGGCTTCACCTGGCCAGCAGGTCCCTCCAAGCCCTGCCTTTCCCCCCCCCCCCCGCCTCACAAAATCCCCTAATTTGAAGCAGGGGATAACCACCCCGACGGGACTTTGCATTTAAGGCAAAAATAAAAGTCCAGCAGGAATCAACCTGTCAGCCTCACCTCTGTGCCTGGGAAGACCATGGAAGAGATCCTCCTAGAAGCTATGCTAAGGAGGACAGGGGAGTCATTCAAGACAGCCAGCACAGCTTCACCATGGGCAAGTCCTGCCTGACCAGCCTTGTGGCCTTCTACAACGGAATGACTACATCAGTGGACAAGGGAAGAGCTACGGATGTCGTCTANTACACTCAGCAAGTTCACAGATCACACCACGCTAAGTGGTCAACACACCTGAGGGATGGGATGCCATCCAGAGGGACCTGGACAAGCTTGAGAAGTGGACCCACGTGGGTCAGGGCAACTGCCGGTATCAATGCGGGCTGGGGGATGAAGGGATGGAGAGCAGCCCTGCCAAGAAGGACTTGGGGGTACTGGTGGATAAAAGCTGGACATCAGCTGGCAATGTGCACTTGCAGCCCAGAAGGCCAACCACACCTTGGGCTGCATCCCCAGCAGCGTGGGCAGCAGGGTGAGGGAGGGCATTCTGCCCTTCTGCTCTGCTCTGGTGAGACCCCCCTGCAGTGCCGCCTCCAGCTCTGGAGCCCTCAGCACAGGAGAGACATGGACCTCTGTCAGAGCAAGTCCAGAAGAGGGCCACAAAGATGATCCAAGGGCTGGAGCACCTCTGCTGTGAGGACAGGCTGAGAGAGTTGGGGTTAGTCAGCCTGGAGAAGAGAAGGCTCTGGGGAGACCTTACAGTGGCCTTCCAGTACTTAAAGGGGACTTATAAGGAAGGTGGGGACAAACTTTTTAGCAGGACAAGGGGTGATGGCTTTAAACTAAAAGAGGGAAGATTCAGACTAGATAGAAGGAAGAAATTTTTCACTATGAGGATGGTGAAACCCTGGCCCAGGCTGCCCAGAGAGGTGGTAGATGCCCCAACCCTGGAAACATTCCAGGTCAGGTTGGATCAGGCTCTAAGCAACATGATCTAGGTGAAGACGTCCCTGCTCGTGGCCAGGGGGGTGGACTAGATGGCCTTTAACGGTTCCTTCCAACCCAAACCATTCTGTGATTCTGTCATTCTATGAACCACAGTGGTGCAATGTGAAAAAATAATCGTCCCCATACATCCCCAGAGCGGTGCATCCATTGGGGCCAAGAGCACCAGCTCTGTCCACCTGTGCCTGGGGGTCCTGCAGGTCCCATCCATCCTTTTGGAGCCTCCAGGGCTCCATCGGTCACTCCCAGGGACCTCGCTGAGCCCATCATCCCTCTTGAGGACTCTGGGCTTGGGAAGGGCACTGAAATTTGCCCTGGAAGGCACCTGGAAGTCGGCTGGCTCAGCTGCAGCGGTGCAGGAGCAGGCACAGAGGGTGCTGGAGGGAACAGTCAACCCCGGTTGCTCTCAGCCCAGTCTGGGGATGGACAGATGGACAAGGAGGAGCTTCCTCCCCACGCACACCATTCCCGGGAAGGACGCACTGGTCTTCAGGGCTCACCAGGGATAAAGAGACGCAGCCTCTCTCCAGCCCCAGGGCGCCCTGAAGACGTGGCCGGGGAAGGAGGAGGGTGACAGAGCCCAGGACAAAGGGTGGCAGCAGGTCTGTGCCCTCCCCAGGGGACCCAGAGCTCATTCCTGCCAGAGACATCTTGGCTGGTCCAGGGCACAGGGTGCTGCCTGGGGGTGTCCGAGCTTCCGTCAATCAATTTCTTGCTCATTATCTGGAGAGAAAAACAGAAGAAATAAAAATTGGCAATGACATTAAAGAAGAATAATAATCCACAGGTCCAAATTAATGAGCTAATTTGGTCACCAGCAGCTCCCAGGTCTCCCTGCACTGGAAAACTGGGATCACCCTGGAATCCTCCCCACTCCCAGGGCTGATGCCAGCCCCGGGCAAATATGACCAGGCACACATAGGTGTGTTTTTATCCCTGCATCCATCTTCCTGGCTAGAACACCACCTCCCTCCCCCGCAGCCACCAAACCCCGGGAGATGTTATTATTCAAGCTTCATTTCTGCTGAAAAAGTGGTCGAGGAGTGAGCGGGAGATGTCTCACACACGGGGTTAAGCAAACAGGCTGCATGGGGGACGAAAAGCCAAGGGGCTGGGAAGACGAGCACAGTCTGTGGCGGCTTGCAAGGGGGAGATAAGGGCAGGGAGGAGGAAAAAAAAAAAAAAGAGGAAAAGCAGAGCCAGATGATGCTTCACTAAAGGTGTGAAGGGGAAGGGAGAAAAAAGGCTTTTATAAACCTATCGGGGTGGAGGGAAAAATGGCATTAGAGAAAAAACAGGGCTGTTAATAAAAGAGGAAGAAAGGGTTAAATTAGCAGCGATTCACCAGCAGCAGAGGCCAAGCCTCTGCCTTTAATAAGAAAGGAAATAAATTAAAAAGATTGAGATCTTGGGAGGAGGATGAGCTGGGGAAGAGCGGGGCTGACCAGGCATGGAAAGTGCTGGAGCCCATCACCGGGCTGGGATGGGTGACGAGCTGTTGACAGCATTGAGCCAGGAGGTTGGGAGAAGATACTGAAAGGCAGAAACAGGAGCCGGGACTCCAATTTTCAGGAATTTCCACCAGAAATTCAGCACCAGGCTGCTGTTGGGAAATTCTGCATGGTGAGGGATGAAGCTCATGCCTCCCTCTCCGCAAGGCAAGAACCGATGCCAGCAAACCCACAGCAACACTCAAAAAAAAGACCAAAATTCCTCATAAAGACCCAGGTTGGTGGCATGAGGCTTTTCTCGGCACCGAGCTGCCCAAGAAAAGGAAGGATAAGAGAAGAAACACCATGCTGGAGCTGTCAGTTGCATTGCTCCATCACTGCCGGCAGATACAAGCAGTTGCCAGAGCAAGAGCAGACCAAAGTGGAGTGGAAAAGTGCTAGGAAAGAATTGATCTGGGGAAATTTGATTGAAAACTGGGGGGAAGGGGAAAGAAAAAAAAAAAAAAAAAAAAAAAAACTGAAAAAANCTCCATCACTGCCGGCAGATACAAGCAGTTGCCAGAGCAAGAGCAGACCAAAGTGGAGTGGAAAAGTGCTAGGAAAGAATTGATCTGGGGAAATTTGATTGAAAACTGGGGGGAAGGGGAAAGAAAAAAAAAAAAAAAGAAAAAAACCTGAAAAAATGGAAAAACAAAAACAAAAAACCCCAAGACCCGATGATGGAGATGCAATAGATGCTTTACACTTGGATCTAAGCATCATCTCCAGCATGCTTAGGAAGAAATCTTCATCTCAAGCCAGCCTGGGGTCCTACGCAAACGTACTCACCGTCTTTGCTCTCCGTGGTCTTCAGCAGCTGCAGAGCTGCAAAAAGCAAAACAGCGCATGGTCAGACTCCACTGTGCGGGATGGTGTTGGGAGGGGGCGTGCAAGGGAATGCCTCCCCGGAGGAAACAGCTAAGAGCCCTGTTTTTGGGGGAACCCATCCCAATAATCGCAGCCACCAACTTCCATCACAAACCAACCCCCAGTCCCTAAATCTCCCCAGCAGCGAAGGAGCTGGCATCCCAAGCGGGCTCGCTCCTGTGCCAGCAGATAAAGGCAATCACTAGGCATATAATTAAACCATTTGATGACAGTAGAGCACCATGAGTGCTTTTTTTATTAAAAGATAGAGTGGCTTATCACGGAGCTGCCAGCCTGAGGGGTGCATCGAAGAGCAGAGAACAGCACGGGGATGCTGAGCATCAATGGAGGGTGCAAAGCACGTCCGGGTGTTTGCTTGCGTAGGGGACAGTGGCACGAGCACATGCTATAAGGTATTCGCGTATATAATAGATGAGCATCATGCACCCACCTGTCTTGGGTTCTTCCCCCTCCTCGTCCTGCTCCTCTGTCCCTGCAAAAGAGCAAGCTGGAGCACGTGAAGCATCTGCTGGGCTTCACTCCAGCACCCACCCTGAACCCCACTTTCCCAGGCAGCCGGGTTTGGCGGCTGTCCCTTGGATCGCCGCTGTCTCTGGCTGCTTGGAGCCACCCACTATCACTGCATGACCCCAGCTCTGCTTGGGACCAGCCACCGCCAAGCCACCAGCGATGCTCAGGGACAATGTGACTGGTACCCACCTGCACCAAGCAGCCCTTCCAACACCCCGCAGGGGGGGTACTTCCCTCAGCACAGGGCTGTGCCGGGGTGACACATCCCCTACAAGCCAAGCAGAAAAAGCCACAGCTCCAGGCGACGCAGCGCAGCCACTCGCCTCCCTATTTATAGCACAGCAGTCGTCTGGAGCAGCGCTCAGCAGGGAGACCACAGATCCCCAACACCTCTGGGAAACCCCATCAACACTGAGGGATGAGCATCCCCATCTCCCTCCTGCAGCACCCACCGAGCTGCCAGGCTGTCACCCCCTCTGAGAGCCCTGGAACTTTGCACTCCATGGGTAGGACATGCCACGATGCTGTTCCTGGCCAGAAAGACCAGCAAAATTTGCTGTTCCTGCCTCCCACGGCTGCCAGGCTCACGGGCAGGGTCCCTGCCCAGTTTTTGGCTGACCAAGAGCCACAGCAAAAGGTCACTGCTAAGGGCGTGCAGCCGTCAGTGTAAAACACCGTGGGCTGGGAGCAGTGTCTTGATGCTAAAGGACTGAGGTCAGCTGGCCCGGGGCCACGGCTGAGCATCACGGCACTGCAAATCCCTTGGCCGAGGAGAAAATACTCTGTAACAGAGGAGGGGGGGGCAATAAAAAAGAACTATATGCATATTTTCATATAGTTCTCATGCAGACGATTCCCCGGAATCTGGTGGGGAAAAACCATCTCAGTCCCCACCACTGGGGACACCCCAAAGCCAGGCATCACAGTGGCATCATCCTCCCAGGCAGAGAGAGGAGGAGCGAAGCGGGAGCCCCCAGGGAAGGGAGGGTGCGGGTCCCAGCCCCGCAGCAGGATGCTGGCAGGGAAAGGCTTTGGCAGAGCGAGTGCCTCGGGATTCAGTGAGAGAAAACAAACGGGGAACGCCAGCAGAGCTGCTTCTGCAGCCATTTTCAGAGCACGGCAGCTTTTTTAAAGCAACAAAGCCCCCCTTTTTGTGCAAACATCTCTCCATAAAAACAAAACAAAACAAAGAAAAAACAAACAGGAGAAAGATGCAGAAAACAAGAGCATGGAGCATCTCTCTCATGCTATTTCCACGTGTCAAAGTGCTTGGCATTTCCACAGTGGCAAGTGCTAGAGGCACCCTATTGGAGGAGATGCTCCACACGTGCCCAGGTATGGGTACCAGACACGCAGAGGATGCTCGGAGCAGGAAGGTGAAAGAGGGAGATACACCGGGTGGGAGGAAAACCAGGTGTATGTTTGGAAGAGCTGCCTGGAGCAATGCACACAGCCGGCACAGGCTCTCCAGCATGGATCTGCTGGTGCCCACCACCCCCAGCAGCTCTGAGCATCCCCTCATCCTTTAAAAGATGCCACCACCAAGGCAAACCCATGCTGGTTAAAATTTGCTCCAGTTCCTCCCCATCCATCACCCTCCATCCATCCATCCATCACTCCCTGCAAACCCCATCCATTTTGGGAGGGTACCCGCCACATTGGCTGCGTTTTCCTCCTCTTCCTCGTAGCTCTGACGGATTTTCTTCTGGCACACGTATGCCAGGACAGCAAGTAGCCCCACGACGCAGACGGCAAGTCCCACCGTCACCCAGAGAGCCACAGCAGGGAAGGCGAGGTGTTGGCCTTGCATGGGGGGGGGAAGAGAAATATCGCCATGGTGAGCACCACAGCCCAACCAGGGGGACACATGCCCAGCATTTGGGACCCCACGGTAGCAAGGGCACTTCCCCACGGAGGGAGTCGGTGGCACAAGGGGTGGCTTTGGAAATAAAACCATCAGTGCCTCTAATTACGGTCTCCCCCAGTAGGTCTGGATCTGGCCAGGGAAGCAGCAGGTTGAGCCACCCCCTTGGTAAGAAGCTCAAAGGAAGCATTAGATGATGCTGCACCCACTCCTTTTCCCCTCTCATCTCACGCCATGGGGCTGGGAACGATGGGGACATCTTTCCCGGGGTTCAGGATGGCCTGGCAAGGACCACTGGGGTCTGGGGGATATCTCCTGGAGTGCTGGAAATCTGATTTTTTCCCCCATAATATTGCTCCTTCTTCAAATAAAAGTTTTATCCCAAACCCTGATCCTCTACTGACATCACCCCAAGGCTGACCATTTGCTTGCACGCTTGGGAGCCCATGCAAAACCCACCCCTCTGCTCCCAACCAGCAGCATCCACATAAGTTTTTGGTGTGTCCAGCCAAAAAGTTTATGCCCCACGAAGGACCCACCTTCCCAACCCATCAAGTGCCTTACCAAGGGTACTTAAACACTAATTAATGCTACTGGGGAGCACCCAAGGTTATAAAGAGCTCCAGGAGGACAGGGAAGAGCTCGTAGTGAAGTGGTGAGGCTGAACGTGCTCAATGGACTCCTCCAGCCTGTATTTCTGAAGTAGGATTGTCGCAGCTGGGATGGAGAACCCCAAATTGAGAACATCCCATGGCCCCACACTAAGGAGAAGACAACTACCATGCCCTGAGCTGCCTTTCTGGGGTGGTTTAGACAGACGGGGCAACTAGCAAAGCTAGAGACTAAGAACTAGGGACGCTGGTTCTAGCTGGGACACCAGCGTGGGGTGTCAGGGAGGACAGCACAGCCTCAAGTGACCCTTGTAGGTCCATGGGGAGAGAGGTAGAGTGGGGGTATGAGGTAGCAACCCCCAGGGTGGCTCTGGGCCACAGTAGGCATCCCAGTGCCACCACAGTCACCTTCTTCAGACAGAGCCCATCCCTTCCTTCCCCCGGTTTTGGCCCTTGCTGGCTCACCCGTGATAGTGACGGAGGCTTGGGTCTCCTGCTGCAGCACTGGGTTTCGCACCAGGCAGGAGTAGGTGATGCTGGGCTCCACCAGCACCTGGAGGACACTGTGCACATCAAAGAGACCTTCCTCATTGGCCACCTGGGACGTGGTGACGTTTTCCGTGATGTTGCTGCCCCGGCTGTCCTGCCAGAGGACGCTGGCCTCGGGGTAGCCGCGGGAAGCGTGGCAACTCACAGCCGCCAGATCTCCTGGCTTTAAGTCCTTGTTGGGCTCCAGGTTCATATTGGGCTTGGAGTACGGAGCTGCAAGGGAGAGGATAGTCGGCATGAGGTGATGGAGGAGACCAAAGGATCGGGATCTGAAGCAATCCAGTGAGGTTGGGCAAGCCCCAGGACAGACTCTTCCAGCTGATAAGACCAACCAGCTGAAGCCTCCCCAGCTTTGGCTCATTTATGGCCATACTTCCAGGTGGCCTCTCAACTGAAAGCCTCTCCATCATGGTAGGGAAGGGACCACATCTCCCACCAGCAATATTTTGGGGAGATGCAGCTGGTTGGTCTCTAATAGAGACCTGACTTCATGGGGAGACCATGGCAAGGGTGGAGAGAGAAAGAGGCTCCACAGAGGAGCAAAACATGATGGAGAACCCTTCTCTTAGGGGCGACATGTAGGGACATCCCAAGTCTCCATCTCTCACCTGCTACCTGCAACGTCACAGCTGCCCTGCTGTAGTCCCGGACCCGGACAAAGCAGGTGAAGCTGCCCTCATCCGAGATCTCCACGCGTCGGAGGAGCAGCGAGACATTGCCCTGGGCCAGCTGGTCATAGAAGAGAGCGGTACGGTTGGCGTAGCTCCCAACCTGGTCTGCCAGCTGGTCCTGGCCACCAGAGAATCTGTGGACCAAGCGCTTCGTGTCTGTCAGCTGCCAGATGAGACTCAGGTCATCAAGGCTGAAGTTGGCCTCGGGGGAGAAGGAGCAGCGCAGGGTGGCGTCTCTGCCGAAAAGAGCCACTACGGGCTCATCTGGAACCTGGATCTCCATGGCACCTGTGGGAGGGTGGCAAGGGCAAAAGCATACAGTGGTGAGACCCTGCAGAAGCACCTTCTTAACTCGCTATCCAGGTAACATCTAAGCAAATCAAGGGATGCCCATGGGAGGGACCCGTGGGCAGGTGGCATCTCAGGACTGTCGCCATCACTGCCCCCCAGCCAAGCCCACCCTGCCAGCAGGGAGACAGCCCCACAACCAGCACCAAACCTGGGGCATTGCTGCCCTCAGCTGCCAGCTGCGGCCACAGGCACCCAAACGTACACCCCCTCGGGGACATGCAGCCCGGTTTCTCACCACGGGGAGAGGAGGTCAGTGGGTGACAGCAGCAGGGACACAGTCCGATGTCCCCAGGACGAGCCAGCTCTGGGCAGCACCATGGCCAGGCTGGCAGGCGCTAGGTGGCACCACTGCTCCAGCGCAATGCCAACCAACGTGCCACGGCAAGATGCCAACCCTATCCCTGATCCACCGCACGATGCCAACCCTGCCATTGCCTCAGGAAGTGATGCCAACCATGCTAGGGCTGCCGGACCCTCCACACTCGGTGCTGGTCCTGGGGTGCCTGTTGGCAGCGAGCAGCGACGTCCCCCAAAGCAGACTCGGGGCACCATTAACGCTTCATTCACTAATTCCTCCCAACCCCAAAATGGGCAGGAAAAGGGGAAAAATCTTGCTTCAGACCACAGATTTGCTTTATATTCCAACCGCACCACCACTGCAGAACACAGCAAAGTCGTGACCCACAACAAATCCCTCCCTGGGGACGAGGGCAGCAACGAGACCTTAAATTTTAAGCAAGAGCCTGAGCGGGGAGGATGAGGAGCCGCAGGAAGGAGCCAGTCTGGAGGAGACCTGCCAGGGGCCGCAGACGGGCAGACAGGCAGCAGAAGAGCGCTCAGGCAGCCTGCCTGGCTCTTGGCAGACTCGAGAGCGTCACTTCTCCCTCCAGCTAATAATAAATGCCAATGGGTTTTAGGAACATAACCCAGTCTGGCCGGAATCGCTGCTGGCTGCTGAGCATCCCGGAAGGATTCAGTCCCAATGTCTCTCCCAGGTTGGGGTGCTGCAGCCTGGGGGGCCAGGAGCCGCAGTACATGGGGACAGACCCAGGTGAGTCAGAAACCTTCAGGATTTGGTCCTCCCGTGGCTTTGACATTCAGCTGTAAGCATGCGGGAGGGTGGTGGCCCCTGCTACGAGGGTGGCCCACGTGCACCAGAAGGCATCACATCCAGGGGGTGATGCTCTGGGCAGCTGGAGGACCATGAAACCAGGAGAAACACCTTGTGGGCACTGCCTCCAGGAACCACAGGTCAAATGTAGCTTTGTCGGGATGAACATGGCATTCAGGACATCTCCGTTGGGGTGGGGACACGCAGACCATGCCAACCCCAACAACCCCCCCGCCCCCAGCCCCAGCCCCACTCACNTGAGCTGGGGAAAAATAGAAGAAAACACCAAGATGGTGCTGGGGACAGGGGGCAGAGAGGAAGAGAGGGGAGGAGACTGGCTTCAGGCAGGGGATCCCATGCCGGCCAGCCTCTCTGGCTGCCACGCAGCAAGCGGAGCACCCACCCCATAATAAAACGCACAAGGGGCTTTGCCTCCCACCTGGCACCAGCCAAGGGACTGGTGCATCCACTGCACAGGGGACATGACGGACCCAGAGGCAGCTCTTCTGGTGGAGGCGCTGGCCAGTGCCTCGGGAAGCCACGTGAGCCTCTTCCCCTCCTCACTGCTTCTCCTCCCCTTTTGTTTCTCTCTTTCCCAGCTTTTCCCCGCGGCATTGGACTGTTACATCCCTGTCCTCCAAGAGGAGGCAACTCGCTCCCAAACGTAAGAGGTTTGCAGGTTCCTGGCTCCACCAGTGGCTCGAGGGCCGCGATGTTCACCCCTGCATGCGGCAGCGAAGTCTCCAGCCTGAGGTTGCCCCAAAAAAATAGGGAATAAAACCAGAATATCTCAGAGCTGGATGCGGGGAGAGGCAAGGGCAAGCTGCCCAGCACCGCTGGCTACCGTGGCTCGCTTCCCGAGCATCCCTCCCCAGTCGTGCCAAGAGCTCGCCGGGCCCCTCGTGACCCGTGTTCCTCCCTCATAGTATAAATGAGCCCCAGATATCACAGCCAGCATCGCTGCTGCCATGTCCCATCCCTGTCCCAGCACATCCCAGAGCCCCGCTGCTCCGCCCAGAGCCTTTAGCATCAACGGGTATTCAGCACAACAGCCGTATTCGCAATAAATCAGTGTCACGACACAGGTTTCCTGGGGTGCAGCAGGAACAACTTCAGCCGTCGGCACCTTCCTCCTTAAACCCCCTTTAATGGGGGAAACGGCAGCCCCAAAGCTCTGCTCAGCTCGGCTCCCATGGGGGAAACTGGGGCACGGGGAGGGGGAAACTGGGGCACGGCTCTGCCCCGAGAGCTCTGGGGGACCATCTCCTTCTCTCCCGAGCATGAGGCTCCTTTGGGGAAAACAAATTATCCAGCTTTTTTTTCTTTAACCATATCCCTGAGACTTGCCTTTTCCCAAGCAGACGAGCCCAAAACCAGCCCTGTGCCAAACCCCAGGCAGCTGGGAAAGGAGGGAGCTGCGGTGGAAGAGGGTGACAGGGCATTGCTCGGCTGCCCAGGGAAGGGGAACCATGACTCATCTCCCTCACGCTCACCCTTGGAGCTCTTTCCTTTTCCTGGTGATGCTAAAATAAATTTTATTTCATAGATTCCGTGACCTATGAGTCCTGCTGGGCCACCTCAGAGGTGTCACAGGGACACCCACGTCCCCAGCCCTCCTTCTGCAGTCTTTGGGTGGGTCTCTCACCTTTCCGTGACTCAGTTTCCCCATCTTTGCAGCGTGAGCCCCCAGGCAAAGGATGGGCCTTACCCCAGACCTGAGCTTTCGTCACAACTCAGGACCCCACAAACACATTCCTTGGAAGAGGGACACCCTCGTTTACGGCAAGCCAGGAGAGCTGAACCCCCCCCAGAAACCCAAGGAATAATCAACCCCCCTGTTGCAGCAGGACCCTAGTGACCCTACGTCACCCGTTCCCCATTCAATGTTTACTACCACACAGCCAAAATCCTGCTTTTTTTATCATACTGAGATTTTCAGCTCCCACAAATTATCACCCTGAGATGGCTGGAGGTGGAAAGAAAATATCTGCTGGGCCAGGGAGAAGAAGTCCTCACCCACCGGTATGGGTCAGTCCCAGCTTTTGGGGGGGTGCCTGGGCTGAGCTCCCCCCCCCTCCCCGTGCCCCCACTTTGCCCGGGTTTGTGCCAGCGAGGAGCCCGGCTCTGCTCTGGGTTCCTTTTAGTCCCCCCTTAACTCCTCGGTGAGGGGCAGAAGCTCCCCGCTTGCCAAGCGGGACGGGACGGGGGGCGGCAAAGGAGGGGGTGGAAAGATGGGGGTGCAACCCCCAGATCCCAGGCGGGGATTTGGGGTGCGGTATTTGGCGGTGGAAAGGCAGGGACGGGTTATCCTTTTGCTCGTCCCGGGGAAAAAAGGGGAACAATCCCTTCCTCTCGGAGCTCGGGTTGGTTTTTGTCCCACGCGTGGGGGGTGGGGGTGGGGGGTTAGCTCTAT
>VYXH01005714.1:165613-184659 GCA_013397275.1 Burhinus bistriatus
GAGTGCTGGGGCGCGAGGAGGGGGGATGGGGGTGCACTAAGGCGGGGATTGGGGTGCACGGAGCTGGGGCACTGGGGTGAATTGAGGCAGGGGACTGGGGATCACAGAGCCTGGGGACTGGGGTGCACCGAGCTGGGGAATGAGCACGGAGCTGAGGGATTGGAGAGCACTGAGCCAGGGGGATTGGGGTGCAGGGAGCTGAGGGATTGGGAAGCACCAAGCAGGGAGATTGGGGTGCACATAGCTGGGGGTTTGGGGTGCAGAGGGCCGGGGGGGTGTTGGGGAGCACCAAGCCAGGGATATTGGGGAGCACGGAGCCTGGGGATTGCAGTGCACAGAGCTGGGGAGCACCAAGATGGGATTGGGGTACATGGGGCTGGGGAACTGGGTTGCACCAAGGCAGGGGGATTGGGGACTGGTGTTCATAGAGCCACGGGACTGGGGAGCATGGAGCTGGGAGATTGGGCTACACATTGACCCTGGGCTTTGGAGTGCACAGAGCTGGGGAACCAGACCATATGGAGCAAGGGGATCGGGGTACACATGGCCTAGGCATTGGGGTGCATGGAACTGGGNGGGGGCTGGGAGGGTGTTGGGGACCACTGAGATGGGATTGGGGAGAACCGAAGCAGGGGACTGGGGAGCACAGAGCCTGGGGATTGAGGTGGATGGAGCTAGGGAGTTCTGGAGCTCCAAGACAGGGGATTGGGGTGCACTAAGGCAGGGATTGGGGTGCACGGAGCTGGGGCACTGGGGTGAATTGAGGCAGGGGACTGGGGATCACAGAGCCTGGGGACTGGGGTGCACCGAGCTGGGGAATGAGCACGGAGCTGAGGGATTGGAGAGCACTNACACTGACCCAGGGCTTTGGGGTGCACGGAGCCAGGGGACCAGAGTACATTAAGCCAGCAGACGGGGGTGCACAGAGCCAGGGGACCAGGGTGCACCAAGGCAGGGGATATTGGGGTGCACAGAGCTGGGGGACCAGGACACACCAATCCAGAGGACTGGGGTGCACAGAACCAGGGGATGTTGGGGTGCATAGAGCTGGGGGACCAGGGTGCACAGAGGCCGGGGGGGCTCAGGTGTACAAAGCCAGGGCGTGAAGCCCTCAAAGCTGGGAGGCGCAGACATGCAGACCCAGGGACAGGGGTGCACAGAGCGAGGGCATTGGAGCACTCGTACCTGGGGGCCTTGGGGTGCACAGAGCTGGGGCTTTGGAGACCTCAGAGTTGGGGGCTGGGGCACACGGAGCCGGGCTGTGGTGAGGCAGGAGGCCAGAGCCGTCTCCTCTGGTGAGAACAAAAGGCAGCTGGAGTTTCGCCTGCGGATGCACGCAGCTTCCCAGGGAAAAACCTGGCTAATAATTTACCCGCACCAGCTGCCTGGAGGCACCAGCAATGCCACGCCATGCTTGGTGGAAGATGCTGCTGGGGGCTAGAGGGGGGACCCCCAAATGGTTGGGAGCCGCGGTGCAGGAATAGGGCACCCATGAGGGTCCTCCACCTAGAAGAGCAAGACCTCAGATGCACGAGGCATTGGGGCAGCATTCCTCCTGCATCAACCACCCAAAGGGACTGCAGTTTCCTTGGAAAACCCATCCCACCATCTTTTGGAGTTTGCTTTTCTGGGGGTGCAGTCCGGTTGGGCTCCGAGGGGACACCGCCATCACTCCCGTAACCCATCAGGTCACTTTTGGCCAGGGCAGGGCCGTGGCGCTGAGCTTCCTCCTCCCACGCTCCCACACACAATGTCTCCTTTTATACAGCCTCAGGCAGGCAGGCACCCAGCACCGCTCCCCGACACACACATCGGGATTGAGACAGGGAAGGGAGCACAGCAGGAAAGGAGGAAGAGGAAGAGCAGGGCATTTGGAGGGAGCCTGGCTCTTCGCAAGGGTGATTTTTCAGCAGCACACACAACAGATGTTTCCCTAAAGGAAGCAGCTTCTTGTTTTTAACCTGTTTTTCACAGAGGGCCCCTCAATACCAGCAGCTCTACGCCATGTCCCTGAGCCTCCGGTGGCTGCATCCTGTGCGCCGGTGCCCACGTGGGTGGTTTGGGTTTTTCATTGCTGCAGAGCAAAGGAAGCTCCTCACCCTTTTGATTACAGAGGAAAGCTGAAACAACCAAAGCTGGACAGCTTAAAATTAAAAGGCAAATAAAAATAACCCCAAACATATATTTAAAGCCATTTGATTCTCCCCCCTCCCCACCTTGCAGACAAGGAAGGATTTGGCAGTGACAGAGCTGGTAATAAGGCTGCATGTCTTGACCCAGGCACTGTGGGTGATGGCAGCAAGAACAAGAAAGGATGAAGCCAATGTACTTCACAAGCCTGCGACTAAATCGGGAACCCTGTGCTCAGTTCACAGATGTGCCCTGCAAATCACGAGGATTTCTCTTTCCCTGCCCAGCCTGGCGTGGGTAGTGCTGGATGTGCAGAGCAGCTGCGTGATCCCACAGGAGCTCCTGCAGACCAGACGTCAGCCACATCAACCCTGTTGGCAACATTGTCCCCATTCTTTTTTGGGGGCTGCTGGAGAAGATCCAACCGTCAGCCCCCAATGCTGCAGCAGGGAGCAGGGACCTTCTGCATGACCTGATTCCCCCTCCCAAGCCACATGAGCGATGAGTCCATGGGCATCTCCAGCATCAAAGCTCAGCAACCCCCCAAAAAATGTAGGTAGAGCCCAAAAGTTTCACAAAGACTCCCCAAAAAAGACACAAACTCCCAGCGCTGCCCAGAGCAGGGCTTCATACCATCACAGCTTCAGCACTTTGTCCCGTCTCCCAACAGTTCACACGATAAAAGCAGCATCGCGGCTTTGATATCTTAACTGCGAGCGCGACTCCGCTCCTGTTAGTCTTTGAAGATATAAAGTGAGCATCTGAGCACCAGGAGCTTTTTCAGTGTTAAATACAAACACACACACACAAAAAAGTAAAAACTAAGGAGCTTGGAAACAAAGGCAGATTTTTCAACATCAAAACTAGCTAAAAATTAAAATCCGTGCTGCTTGCAAGTCTGCTCATAATTAACAATGAAAGGGCTTCTGGGGAGGAATTTAAATAGTAGATGTTCTGCATTCCAAATGATTATTTTTGGCTAATTTTCCTTCCTCAAAACCTGCAGTACCCAAGGTATGTGCATAGAAAATGTGCATAATAATGAAACTGACAAAAAAAAAATACAGAAAGGCAAAGAAAAGGGCTGCAATTTGCAAGTTTAATTTCACGCTCAGCCAGAATTTGATCAAGGGGAGAAGGGATAGCCGGAGAGGATGGATGGAGGTGCTGGGGCAAATCTGGAGCCTCCCAACAGGGTGTGCACAGCAGCATGTGGGTCAGCTCCATGCATCCCGGGGGGCTTGCATGGCTGCTTCTCCTTCCCATCAACAGCATGGAAATACTGCACGGCACCAGCAGTTCCCAGCTGCTAACGATGCAGAAATCAAATATGCAATGCCCAATAGGATCTCCTGTATTTCCTTCCAGCACAGAGCATCTGGCACACATCATCTTCATAATCTATTTGGTACAAGGCAGGAGAGAGGAGGGTAAATCCCACCTTGGCTACGTGCAGATTTCCATGCCCCAAGAGCCGCCCAGATCATCCATTTCGGAGCCCCTAGGAATTGAACATCAGCTGGATCCACACGGTGGTTATCTCTATGGGTGAGCAGCCGCAGCTACTCCACTGCAGGATCCTTGGACATATGGAAAATGGCTCCTGTTCCTCTTGCTGCAGCCTCAAACAAGCGCAAGGAACATCACGGTGGCAAAAAGCAAAGGATGTGGAGGAGCAGGAGTGAGGTTTTGAGGCTGCTTTGAACCAAGAGGTAGAGCAGCGAATGAGTCGCAGGAGCAGACACGCACCACAATGCTAACCTGGGGCTCCCTAGCCTTTTTATCTTCTTTTTTTTTTTCCCCCCCCTTTGATGAGGCTGCATCTGGATAACCTCAATCCTGCTCGCTCAGGAGGAAGAGAGCTGAAACACTTTGGATGTGGCCATCCCGAGACGCAGGGTCGGGGCTGGGGATGGTGAGTCACTCGCCACCAGCCGAGCGCAGATGTTTGAGGTCTGCACACGTGGCAGGAGGCTGCTTTGGAGAAAGCTCAGCGTTTCTGCAGCACACAAGGGTCATTCATAAGCAGAGTGCCCAGCAATGGACTCTAGATGCAGAACCACCCCAGTGGGATGACAGTGAAACTGGGATGAGTTCCCAGATGCGGGTGCATGCCTGGCCGAGCCCTGATCCTGCACCTGGGTGGCACCCAGGTACGCACCAGCCCTTTCACCTCTCCTTCCCAAGCACAGAGCCAGCAGGTCCCCACCACCAGGAGATGCTCAAATTAGAATCATAGAATCGTCTAGGTTGGAAGGGACCTTTAAGATCATCGAGTCCAACCATCAACCTAACACTGCCCAAACCACCACTAACCCATGTCCCTCAGCACCACGTCTGCCTGTCTGTTAAATACCTCCAGGGATGACGACTCTACCACTTCCCTGGTGTCCTGGTTTGAGTGACACAGGACTAATTTCTCTTCCAGTGCTTGGGAAAACTGCACTTTTAGAAGACTCTAGTGTCTGAATTTGGGAAAATATTTACTTTATAGCCAGCCATGGTGTGTGGGTTTTAAGGTCTCAGTGTTTTCGAGCTCTCCAGGTGCAGGGATGAGGAGGAGCAAGACCCGGGCACTTGACCCAAGCTGGCCAACAGGGTTATTTCGTACCATGAATGGCACATTCAATAGGAATTAGAAAGTTTGCTGCAAAGTTGTCTCTCTCCCTTGATAGTGGCGATCCAGAGAATGTCTTGCTCTGGTGCCGGAGCCCTGAGCCCTTCCCTTCTTCCTGAAGCCGTAGCGCTTGCAGTGTCCAACATTGGCTGTCCACTGCTGGGAGTGCGCAGCTTCCTATGGATAGAATGGGCTGAGTATAATCCTTGTGTATTTTATATTGGTATTGGGATGAATATTGGTTCTTTAGTGTCTATATTTTAAGCCTTGGATTTCCTTGTTTTTTCCCCCAATTCCCCTTCCCAGGTGGGGAGGGGTCATCAGGTGATAGAATACTTGTCTGAAGAACAATAAACTGTTGTGGGTTTCTCAAACCATAACACCTGGGCAGCCTGTTCCAATGTCTGATAACCCTTTCAGTGAAGAAATTTTTCCTAATATCCAATCTAAACTTCCCCTGGTAAAACTTGAGGCTGTTTCCCCTTGTCCTATCGCCTGCTACTTGGGAGAAGAGACCAACCCCCACCTCTCTACAACCTCCTTTCAGGGAGTTGCAGAGAGCGAGGTCCTTTTCTCCAGGCTGAACAACCCCAGTTCCCTCAGCTGCTTCTCAGAAGACTTGTGCTCCAGACCCCTCACCAGCTTTGTTGCCCTTCTCTGGACACGCTTCAGCACCTCAATGTCTTTCTTGTCTGAACACAGTATTTGAGGTGAGGCCTCACCAGTGCTGAGTACAGGGGGACCATCACTGCCCTAGGCCTGCTTGCCACACTATTCCTGATACAAATCAGGCTGCTGTTGGCTTTCTTGGCCACACTGCTGGCTCATATTCAGCTGGCTCTTGACCAAAAACCCCAGGTCCTTTTCAGCCAGGCAGCTTTCCAGCCACTCTTCCCCAAGCCTTTGAGCCTAGGTTTGTCCTTCAGTTCAGACCAGCTACCGCAAATGGTTCCCCCCTCAATTCAGCGGGGCTTTACCTGTCCTAAACTCCAGATGGGACCCAGGAGGGCAATAGCCAAAGGTGCTAGAGGTCTTGGTTGCCAGTGCTGGTGCTCCCATAACTGCAGACGAACCAACTTTGATTTGAAAAGTTAACAATTTAGCGTGATCAGCAGCTCAAATTCACACTGAGGAGCCCTGGTGCAAGCGAAGGGGTGGGAGCATGCACTGGGGAGTGGGCAAGGGGCCAGCACCGCAACAACCTTTACTTAGTTTTCCCCAAACTGTTGTGAAATAGCCCTGAGGGGTCTGCAATGGGTAATGAGGGAGGGCGAGCAGAGGGTTCCCCCATGACATATGGGTCTGCCACCCCCTGGAAAATGCTTATAAAAGCCCACGTCAACAGAGCCTGCCGACACACATGCATGCCAAGAGCACTTACGTTCAACCAGGGGCTCTCTGTAGCAGGACAGTGAAGCTGTCCTGTTTGCAGAGGCTATTCTACTGCCTGCCTCCAACCAGACACTGCAGGATGAAAAGGATCCTTTTTGTTTCTGCTGCATTGCCTTTGAGGCACGAAGGAGCGAGCTCTGAAGCTGAGCTGTGCACCAGGCCCTGGGACAGGACTTCCCCTCCCCCAGACATGGAAAATGAGGCTTTTTTTCCCTCCTCTTTTCCTCCTTCATTTCCACATCCCTCCCAGACATCCCCCAGCCCTTTCACCCAGCCTTGCTGCCATCAGCATCTGCAGCATGAAGCCTGCAGCCACCACCTCTGCTCTCCAGCAACTCCACCAGACTGGGAGAGCTAAGGAAGGCTGGGACTCATCATCACCAAACAGCCAGCAAGGACAGTATGAAAAAGGAAGAAAGTCTTTTTCCCCCAAATCTGAGAACTGCTCCTCCAAAGGCATCGCCCTCTGTGCTCAGCTCCAGGCATCGCCAGAGCCTTCATCTGTCCCCACAGCATGCTCTGCTGTCCCAGAGCCACCCACATAGCGGGATAGCCAAGGCCTGTCCCCCATCATCATCCTCCTCCAGCTGGGCTCTGGGTGCCCGCCTGGAATGGAGCAGGCAGGAGCACTGCACCTGCAAAACGTGAGGTCAAAGAAGTGCCCCACGTCCAGCACTGACAGCTTTGCAAAACACATCTCCACGTCCTGCATGTGTCTGGGACCATCAGACCCCCCCAGCTCTGGTCCTGACTCCTGTGCACTTTAATATAGACTGAGCCAGAGGCGGGGGGCTGCAGACTCTGCCCTAATATGGGGTGAAGGTCCCACAGCGCTGGCAGCTCCTTCCCAAATTTCACATCGAAGAGGCAGGAGGAATTTCACAGCAGGGATGTCTCAAAGGTCACATCCATGCATTTCCCTCTTACCTGATGGATATTCCCATTAACCCCTGCAGCCTTCATTGCTTTCCGATGACAGCAACCAGACACAGCTTTCCAAACACTGCCATGTGGCCACCTCCAACCTGCTTGCCATCGTCCCTAGCAAGCACATTTACCCGGTGTCCCCAGACCCATCATCACTGCATTGTGGGCTCAGTCTCCACCACACCAGACAAATTGCCTGTTGACAGAACAGCGGGCAGAAGCACAGGGTTTTCTGGTTCAGTTAAAAAGCACGTGCTGCATTTTGATCTCCCAAGAAATTAATTCACTTCAGAGCAGACTAGATGTCTGTAAATATTAGTAAGGTATTTTCTTATCAGAGAAAAGTCACAGGGCTTTTCTTTGCCCCAGTAACACCTCCGCAAGATTACTTTCACTATGGTTTTCATAAATTCACGATTTAAAAAAAAAGTTTTATCTCTAAAGCCTTTCCTTAAGGTGCTTTCTTCACTAAACTCAAACCCTCACATTGCAACAATAAGCCAACCCCACGTAGGCAGCACAGCTGCAACAGCACAGCCAGCCTCAAGTGCCCATGCAAGGGAAATCAAGCGGAATAAATACCCGGGCAGTGCTGATGCAGAGCCGCAGCACTGCAGGATGGGATGACCATGTCCCAAGGAAAGTGGTGACACCACAGTCCAGCCATGCAGAACTTCAAAAGAGCTCGCACTGGTGAAGAACAAACCATGTCTGGGCCATTAGGTACTCAACCCGTTTATACGCAAGATAAGCTGCAGAGGATACGTGCCGCTCATCATTTGTGCGTGCGAAAACACCAGGTTTGCCCAAAAGTTGCGCAGACTCTTACGGCAAACTCCTAAGGGGTTGACTCAACACATTATAATTTCAAAGGTATGTGACAAAGGGTGTCACTGAGCTAATGCAAAGCTTTATGCTATTCCCCCACCAAATATAAGCTTAATCAGCCATGGGACTGACTTGATGTAAACAACGGGGAGCCTGAGGCTGCATTACATCCTCTGGACCTCGGCTCCTGCCTGGGAGATGCCCACCAGAGACTGTGCAGGACCTGGCAGAGCCGTGGGCGGCAGGTCTCGCTTGGCAGCCTCCACCACCCGGTCATTGCTCACCATCTGCTATGCGAGCTCCTAAGGCAGAGCCTGCTGTCAGCCTGCAGACAGACGCGCAGCCATGACCTCTCCTGCGCAGTATCCCTACCGCTCCAGCAAAAACCTCCACAGCACAGCAGCATCCCTAAAGTAAAGGGACCACGATGCCATTAGCGCCCCTGCTGTTAGATACACCAAATAGCCCTTTTAAGCCCAGTTTCCTAGGGAAACTAAGTGCTGATCACATTGCTGGCTGTCCCTCCTCTCCCCAGGAATGCACTAGCAAACTTTACTTAAGCCTGAACTGAGGTGGAAGCCTAAGGGGTGGTTTGATTCCTACCAGCTTGGGTAGAAATTCAGCAGAAGAGGGAGTCAGAGCAACACACACAGCCCAGGGTGGCAGCCAGCTGGCATTGCAGCACACATCCCGGCTGCCCATCAGCTGCTCCATCCTGGCCATGATCTGTGCCATAGCTGTCCCGACAGGTCACAGGGAAGAAGGAGTTATCACAGTGGTGGGAAAGGAATGAGCGGAAGGAAAGTGAAGCCTTGAGAGGGCATAAGTCCCACGCTGCTGCTCCCGGAGCAGCTGATTTCAGGAAGCCGAGCGCTAGTGCACCACATTTCCAGACTCACCCACACATTTTTGGAGCTCACCCTGTGCTCCACAGAACAGAGCTTTTTCCAAGAAAAGCCCTTCCCAAAGCAGCTCCTCCATCTCAGCACCATCGTCTTCCTCCTCCTCCTCCTCATTCTCCTCTTCCTCCGAGGCAGCTGCCAGCAAGGAAGGGAATACGGCAACTGCAGAAGTCACCATGAAGCTTGTCTGCAGTTGATGCTTTAGACTTACAAACTGCAGCTGCCCCATGGCAAGGTATCAAATGTGTCACGCACAAGATGCCACGTTTGCACCATTATCCCCATCGCAGTCCTCCCCACCGCCATCTGTTTGGAACTGGCCCCCCTCGACAGGTGGCTGGTGGGATGGCAAGAGGAACCGTCAGCTTTTTAGGGGATCTTGCAGCATGGGATACACCGACTTTCTCCCAAATATCCTGCCGCCTGCTCAGGAACAGTGCCACAAGGAGATTCCCACTCACGAAGCCAGGCGAAGACGTTGTCACGACAAACTGAAGATCAGCTGTTTGTTCCCCCACGCTTTCGCAGCAGCTTGATGAGCCTTGGGGGAGGTTTGCAGTATTGACCACCTTGTCCCGCAGCAGGACCCACCTGGAGATGTGGCCACAGGTCCTACCTTGCCTGCCTGATTCAAGCAAAGCCCCATCAGGAATACAGGCAGCTTCAGGACAGTTGTTTGAGCTCATGCAAACACACTCCTCGAGCAGCTTTTTGGTTTTTTAACCTTTAGCCTGTGGTTTGTTTGTGCTGTGCTCAAAGCAAGCCCAAAGAAGGGCAGATGTCAGCAGAAACCTGAAATAACCACATACCTCTGCACCCTCCTCATCTACTTTTTCTGGAGACCACATGGCCTCAGGACTGAGGTTTATCTGAAGTTTGGAAACCATTCCCAAAGCCCACCAGCATCATGGGGTACAATGCCATGTGCTAGAGCCTGGTGACCCTGGGGAGGGTACAGAGGGTGAAGAGATGCTCCCAGTCGCAGCTGCACAATCACCCACCTCTGCTCCTCGCACTCCAGCCTCGCTGGAGCACAGCCATTCTCCACCACCCACCCAACCACAGGCTTTGAGAGGCAAACCAGCCAGGACTGCTGGCAAGGACCTCCGGAGATGAGATTTCCAGCCTTCCTGCCACTCTTCAGCCTTTCCCAGACTTGCCACTTGGTTCTGGCAAGCTCAGAGCTGGTACCCTTTCCTTGCATACATCCCCCAGGCTCAGCATCTCTCTACAAGGTCCCTTTTAACACATCCTTTGCTCTTCTTTAGCGGTTGCCCTGCCCACTTTATCATCTTTTTTCCAAAACTAGTTCTGCTTTCCAAAAGCACACAGGAAGGCGGTTTCAGACTTTCCAATGAAATGGGCTTTTTCCTCCGCCCGTGCTTCCCTAGAACTATAATTCAAACAACTTTAATTGTACATTATTTTCTTTCTGAATTGCCCCTAAGGATAATTTATCTTAGTGTAGCTGTAGGGAGCACAATCTTATCTTTCAGCTCCAGCAATGCTGACAATTCCCTATCTTCTGGTGCCTTCTGCTCTTTACTATGTGGAGGCTTTGTTATATAGTTGATTAAACCAAAATTGCTTTTTGCTGCAATTTTACTGCAATCTAACCCAGAAATGCCCGAAGAATCATAGTCATCTTTCACAATGCTCATCTGTTCACTGCTATAAAAGTCCTCCCTGCTCAGTCTGGAGCGTCTCTAATTCTGTACCAGCCATAATGTTTGCCATCAATTAAACCTCCCCTATTGACACTCCTCGGAGCTTCTGTAGGTGAGATCCTGAAGATAGTCGGCAGTGAGTGACCACGGGCTCAGCTATCCCCCATTGTTCATTTTCTCCTATTGATAAAAAGTCCTTCTGCTCAGAAATTGCTTTTCTTTTTGCATTTGCATCCAGAAGCTTTTCTGAAGCCCTCTCCTCCATAGCTTCCTCAGTAGCTTTTGTTCCTCAAAGGTGCAAAAAAGTCTGAAGCCCAAACATTTTCCCCAACAAACACACAGCCTAAAGCCTCCATGAGAAACCCCTAATTCTCCCAATTTAGCTCATTTCCAGGCCTCAGCAATGCATGGCACTGACCAACACAGCCCCAGCCCTGAATCCAGTTCTTGGGGGCTCTATAAATACTTTTTGGCTACTCCAGGTGATTCAAGGACTTTGGCTATCCCCGGTCACCTGGGAGAAGGTATCTGGATCTGGATAGTCCATCAAAAGCAGCGTGGCCAGCAGGGCCAGGGAGGGGATTCTACCCCTCTACGCCACTCTAGTGAGACCCCACCTGAAGTACTGTGTCCAGCTCTGGGACCCCCAAAGGAAGAAGGACACGGACCTGTTGGAGTGAATCCAGAGGAAGGCCACAAAGATGATCTGAGGGCCAGAGCACCTCTGCTGTGAGGACAGGCTGAGAGAGTTGGGGTTGTTCAGCCTGGAGAAGAGAAGGCTCCAGGGAGACCTTAGACCCCCTTCCAGTCCCTAAAGGGGCTCCAGAAAAGCTGGGGAGGGACTCTTGATCAGGGAGTGGAGCCATAGGACGAGGGGGAACGGTTTTAAACTGAAAGAGGGGAGATTTAGATTAGATATTAGGAAGAAATTATTTACTCTGAGCGTGGTGAGACACAGGAACAGGGAAGTTGTGGATGCCCCATCCCTGGAGGTGTTCAAGGCCAGGTTGGACGGGGCTTTGAGCAACCTGGTCTAATGGGAGGTATCCCTGCCCATGGCAGGAGTGTTGGAACTAGATGATCTTTAAGGTCCCTTCCAACTTTAACCATTCTAGGATCGTACCCCAGTTTTGGGAAGCTTTTCAGCTGCCCCATGCTCCATTCCTCCTCTTCCAGCTCTGAAGGAGGGGCAGCCAAATGCATCATGAAGATGGCCCTTTTCATTGCCCTAACGACACCTTGGAGTCTCACTGGGTGAACCCATGCTTGCTGTGCTGGGGAGCCCCAAGCTCCCACCTCTAGGGGAAGGGGCACAATAGACCCCTTGCAGCCATGTTGGAGGACACAGCTTGCAGACCAAGAGATGGACCTGGCACTGGCCCAGGACAGGATGCTAGGAACACCCTACCTGCTAGGAGGGGACATACAAGCCATTTCAGTCACCAGCACATTCCTCCTCATTGCCCAGGCAAAAAGTCAAGTTCAAGGAAGAGCTCCTGTTTCAGACATGAGGGTTGAGGCTACTGACAGCCCCCCAGACCCCACACCAAGGGGTGCCCATACAGAAGAAAAGCTGGCCTTTGAATGACAACAGACCCACTGCCCTTCCCAAGTGCCAGTGAGGAACAGGAGTAGGATTGAACCAAGAAACAAAGGTGACCACAGCACAGGCAGGGACCTCACCAACAGGGAGCATCCTGCAGGACCCAAGCTACCCCAGGGAAGATGCCTGCATCAGGAATCCATCCAGGAGCAGCAAGACAGAATCAAAAGCCCACCCCAGAAGGGCCAGCCTGGAAGTCCAAGCTAGGACAGACTCATCCACACTCCAGCTCATACAAGAACAACTACCTGGCTCTGAGATTTTATGGAGCAATGGGCAGAGGGTGTGCAGGTGGGGGTCCCAGGTGAAGCTGGTCAAGGCCATTAAAGCCTCTTAGTGCCCACATGGCTGGACTAAATTATTTCTCATGACTGGCATTTATTTTAGGTGTCGTACTCTCAAGGGAGAAGGGAGCCTCAGGTTTCATCAAATCACTTTTATTAAACTATTGCATCACTGGCTAAAATAAATGCGCCCCAGGCCAGCACAAAACAGCCCCGTCTCAGAAAGCCTGACCAGAGAAAGCCAAGAAAACCATTAAGGGCAGAAAAACCCCTGTGTCTAATCTGACCTGTATCATATAGGATTAGGAAAATAGGTTGAGCAGAGTTAATTGTATTATTTACCATATGGTAAAGGCCAGCTAACACCTTTAATTTTCATTTAGCTGGTAAAGGCTGACCTGTAGGGGATGCTCAAAATAAATGTCATGTACAATGTGATAACCAGCACACGCAACGCGTGCGGTCCCCCAGTGCCCACCATCATGAGCAATCTGTGCTGCCACAGACTCTTGTTCCTCTTGTCAGCTCCGTAACAAATTGCTTGCTGGGCTATTCCCTCTGTTGTCCCCCCAGTGATCCAAGCCTGATCATCTTCATTTCATTTTAATCATCAGTATTTAGTCAAATGTATTGGCGTTTCTGCCTGGTTGGCTGCGCGCAGCTGAGACCCAGGGGGAGGCAGCGAGAGGACTGCGGTCAATGCGAAGCCATGATAGCACAGCTGTCATTGACGTTTGGGGCACTGGGCTGCCTCCAGCCCCCTGAAAGCAGGCTTGAGCATCCCTGCAGTGACACTCGTATGTGGGTGCTCCTCTTGGAAGAGATGCATGTCATGGGAGAGCTGGGACCGAGAACCGTGAGCCCAGGAGGGAAGAGTAGAGAGCCAGGGTAGCACAGCCGAATACAGCCCTGACGAGGAGGTCACTGAGGTGTCCTTTGATGCAAAAAAAAGTATGCAGTGCTCTGGGTATGGCACAAGCTCTTCTACCTCTTGAGCAACCTATGATATGACTGTAGGCTGGGTGACAATCCTGGGGGCACTAACAGCCCACCATGGGACTCCCACCCACACCTGCCCATGGATTTGGGAGCCCATTTAAGCTCAGCCCAGGGCCCTCAGTCCTTGTTTGAGCTGTGCCCCTGGGGTGCTGGTCTCTAGTCTGGCCCCCAGCTACACTTGTACCTAATTATGGGCCCTGTTGATCTGACTCTTGATCCAGACTGATTTCCTAGCTTGAACTCAGGCCTGTTTTCATAGAAAGATTTGGGTTGGAAAGGACCTTAAAGATCATCTAGTTCCAACCCCCCTGCAATGGGCAAGCACACCTCCCACTAGACCTGGTTGCTCAAAGCTTCATCCACCTTGGACAAAGCCTTATCACCTTTGACCTGCCTGGGGATCACCTGGTTGTGTCTGACCCTGGTTGCCCTCACCAGGATTGATCCTGACCTGTAGGTTGATTTTTCAGCTTGATCTCAAGCCCACCTTATTGCTGTGAACACACCTGATGATTGAGACTCTTGGCTGACCCTAGCTGCCTCCTCCTCTCTTCTCTTCAGGTACCTTGGGGCTAGTCCTTCCCTGCCAGCCATGGTGTCCTCCTTGCTTCCCCACCCCTTCGTGCTCTCCAGTACAACCCCCCTGCTTGCTGTAGGCACCCCTTGACCAAAGCCAAGCCTAATCCTCAGACTAACAAAATGTGATGGGAGTAGCCTGAATGATGAAGTGCCCCAGGCCACCCCACACAGGACACAGAGATGTCCCTGCATGCAATCAAAAGGTCCCATTTCCCTGCTCTTCTACCTCTTCAAGGAGATGAAGCTAAACCCTCACTGCAGGCATTGCCCAGCCTGGCTTGTGCTCACCCTGAGCAAGCCCTGCGCTAATCCATGGGTGCCACCTGCCGTCTACTTCTGACGGCATCACCCACAACATCACCTTTGCCTCACGTAAACCGCTCCAGATGTTCTGATTTTCCCTTGTGCCTTCTCGGAGGGCTCTTGCTGGGACCCACAGCCTGCAAGAGCAAGTTGAGGTGGCAGCGTGGCTGTCCCTGTGCATCCTGCCTGTGGCTGGATGGGGCTGCTCCCACTGACAGCAGGAGGATAATGTGATCCCTTTCCTCAGGATAATGAGGTCAGGGAATAGCTCTTGTGTATCTGTAACTGGAAACTAAGCTGTTGGACCTGGTTCCCTAAAAAATTGGGTGGAGAAGAACTGCATGGCTGAGCTGGACGAAAAATTTTCAACTGAGAGAAATAACTTTGGGGTTGGGTCAGAGAGAGCAAAAAAGCACTTTCCTTTCTTTTTGTCCTTCTTGCTCCTTTTCTGCAGAAAATAAGGCTAGACAAACTTCAGATTTTTGTCATAACAAAGATGAAATCAAATATGCCAGTATTTCTCATTGGACTCTTTGTTTACATTGCAAATCATTCTGACCAAAATTACCCTTTCTGTCACAATGTTTGTTTTGTGTGAAAAGACATTTCTTCTCAGAAAAAAAAAAAAAAAAATCAGTTAAAACATTTTGACCAGTTCTGACAGGAACATTTGAAGATGTAGGAGGATGGGAGATTGCTCGAAATAACCAAACTGCCATTACCCAGTGGGTCTGAGATGCGTAAAGCCAGCTTTCTGCAAAATAAAAAAGCACATCTATATTCTCTTCTCATTACTACCCTGGGGTATTTCCTCTTTTTTTCAGAAAGCCCATTTCTCTGCGATTTTAGAAGCTTTTCTTTTGCCTCTCATTCCTCAGAGCACTACTTTTTCAGTCCAATCTTCCTCTGACTATTTAGGATGAAATCTTGTAAGGAGTCCCGCTGTGCAGCACACCCCTGTCTGTGAGAAGAGCCAAAGAACCTTTCTGGTGACTCACTGGGATGGGTGTCACCTCCCTCTGGTGGCTCCATTCTGTTATCTGATTAGGTTAATGGTGTTCCCTGCCTGCCATTGTGCCTTTGGGGAGATTAATATACATTAATCAGATGTATAACCCAAAGGCCAGAGCTGCCTCTTGGGATGCTTGACCTCCAGCAGTACCCCTTGTTGCAGAGCTGCAGACCTCTGCCACGCTGCAAGACAGGTAACGACCACTGAGGGCCAGAAGCAGGAGTTTGAGTCTGGCTGGCCTTATAGAACGTATATACATGCACACACATACTGCATTGTGTTTGCTCATTCATCTCTCCCCCTCGCGCACAAAATAAACACAGAGCATTATCTTGATCACGTAGTTAACAATGCAGTCTCACAGCACCGAGGCATTCTGGTTTGCAAGTACGCCGTGTGCGTGTGTCTGTCTACGAGCTGATTTGAGCCTGTTGGATATGGATCTGTGTTCTCCCTCGCGTGTTGCCCTCAAAGTATTAACCGATGTTATTCAGGGTTTCTCAGCCCTGAGAACAGCTGCAGTAGCTGAGTTTCACTGCTAGACGTCAGGGAGCATTTCATGCTCTACCCTACATTTTCAACTTGCCAATAATAGATTCTACAGAAGGTGACTGCAAGTAAGACTTCTAGAGGCAAAGCTTTCTTCAAGTGCCAAAGCGTATCAATAAATACATTGAAATAACAGGGAACTCTTAAACACTTCCAGTTGCAAGAAGACAGGCTCAGAGATGACACAGAAAAAAAAAAGAAAAAAGATGATGCCTCTTTGCTGTTCTGTGATGCAAGAAGAATTGAAACTCTTTCCTGAATTTGCTGCTGCTGCTGCTTTTTTTTTTAATTTCTCTTTGCTTGTTTCAAATCCAAGATTTTCTGTCCTACTTCTGCTGAAATCCCAGTGAATAATCAGAGAATAATCAAAATTGAGACATCCCAGGTGAAAAGAAGTCAGGTCTTGATTGAAGGGAAAATGCAGGGATTTTGAGTTACTGTATTTGGAAACTTTGACATGTCTGAGTTCCCACTGCCACTCACGAGGTCAGGAATCACCATACCCGCACAAGCACCCTACACAAGACTCAATCTGCCTTTGTAAGAAACCTCTTTCCTCACTACCAAACCACTATGTTGACTCCAGTGCTGGTGAACCCTATTTTTCTCCACAACGCCACTGTAAGAGCAACCTGTTGTAAGAGGATATACTCCTGCACGGTAGAATAGCCATTCTATACCAGCCATGGCCAGATACGTAAGTATGGCAGGAATAGATCCTGCTATATATATTAGGGATCTGTAGGAGCCTTGTTTATGTCCCCTGAAAGACTCTTGAAGGCAACAGCAAGCTTCAGATCAGGTCTGTCAGCACAGTCCTCTTCTGGACACGGCGATCTTCTGCTTTTCTTGTGTTCGTTCACAGCACCTCTGCATCAACCACAAACCCACAGGCTAGCTCAGTCTGCGTGGCACCTTTGTTAACTGCTCTGGGTAACCATCTCAAATAAGAGCCTTCGAGGGAAACCTCGGCAGCCATGGCTCCGGCTCCAGCAGGGCAAAGCTCCCGGTGAGCGGGCGCATCGGGGTGGAACCAGCGGTAAGCAGGGCAGCGTGTCCCGGGGTTGTCCCCAGGGCAGAGCCAGAGGAATGCAAACGTGACAGGCGAGTTATGCAATCGTGGGGAGAAGACCTAGCAAAACAACAGTGTGCTGAGCTGGTTACAGAGGAATAAAAAAATTAAAAAAAAAAAAAAAAGCACCCTCTGCTAACTTCGGCCCAGGCCTCTGGCAGCATGAGTCACTGTGAGCTGCCATGGTTACGAAACAAGTATTACTGTGCAGATACAAACCACGCTCAGAGGCAAGCACATTGCTAACTAGTTCCAAACTTGGAAAACAGTCGAGTGTAGGTAAGGCCTAATACTGAGTGGGCGTTTGCAAAAAGGAGAGTTACAGCAAAATCCTCTGGAGCTAATATTCAGCAGGCAAACCAGCATGCATACAGCAGAAAGAAGGACACCACCGCATGAAACCTTGATTTCTGGGTCTTTTTGCCTATTCCTTCTGGTTTGCAAGTGCTACTGTCAGAACTGTTCGACAGACAGGGGAAAAAAGAGGATGTTTCTGCACCATGGCAAGAAAACAAATAGTAGTGTCACAGATGATTCAGCTGGCATGAATAGTGAGTCATGGAAATGCACCATGGAAATTCTCCAGCACAGCATGCATGGCACAGTGGAATATCTGATGCACATCAAATCTAGTACCACGGCATCCTTGGAGAGCTAGGGGCAGCCAGAGTTATGTACAGCACTAGCACATGCCCAAATGCTTCTCACGTGTGACCTCAGCCCTGTGAAGCTGCAGTCATTAAGCCCACGATGATGATGATCATCAAAGTCCTTGAAGTGCTCCAGCAGCGATTTCACCAGCTTCAAGTGAGCAGCAGCAGGGTTTTCATGAAAAAGGTGTGGCCGATGCTCCTTTTCACTCTTTGAGTCACACCAACAACAAAAGGACTCAGAGTCTGTTCGCGCACCATCAGCTGAGAATAACCAGGCCAGGGTAAAGGATGAGGGATGCAAAGTCAAGCGGTTGCTTTGAGGGAAGAGGGGGAGCAAGGGCACGGGCTGTGCAGCTGCTGCAGGCTGCGCCCTGGTCAAACAAGGTCTCACTGATACGGTAGAGCAGCACGAGGAATTACGACTGGTTTGGAGGTTACCACTGTGAGGCGAGCAGGCGCTGAACCCGCTCCCCCAGTCCATTGCATTGTGGGTTCACTGATGCCTGCAGAAGACTGGAAACAGAGCACTTGGCAGAAAGCTGATAAACTGTTTTTGAGGGATTTTCTGTTTTTTTTTTTTCCAGCATCCTTCTGTGTTGGTCTGTCCCACGGTGTCCTGCAACTCTTGTATTGCCACACTTTGGGGGTGCATTAGAACAACCAGCTCACATTCAGCAGCAGGTTCCAGCCATTTGCATTGTCCTATGAGGGAGAGCGGCTGGAAATCTGGCTTAAATATCTACATCAGGCTTACCATCAGCTGGGGTCACCAGCACAGTACAAAGCAACCAGAGCGCAAGGAGTATGCCTGACCTGATAGCTGTGTTTTACAGACAGGGAAATAAAGAGAAAACCTGCCCAAAGCTCATCAGCGGCCATTTTTCAGGACGTTTGACAGGTCCATCAAACTCGGAGTGAGCTTTTGTGGTTTTTGCCCCCAACTCCAGCACTAACCTGGGGCAAACACCTCCGCTTCCTGTGGCCTTGGTTTCCTACTCATGCAAAAAGGACAGGGCCCTTGAAAAAACACATTAGCTATTTTTTTTTTATATAAACAAGTAGATAAATGGCGTTTAAAATAATTTCAGTCTTTCATGGGTGTGTGGGCCTAAAGCTGAGCACTTTAGGATGGATGTTGCACTCCTCCAACACGCTGCGGCCCCTGCAGCATGGCATGTAAAACTCTTAAATTACCCTTGTGACCAAGACTGGAGCCAACCTACCAGCTCTTGCCTGCCTTCCTCTCTGTCTGCCGGTATTTTAAGCCCACGGGGAACAAAAGCAAGGAGGCGCGTGGCGCTCCGCAAACTGCAGCTCTCTGGGCAGCAGGAGGGACCCCCACCCCGCCCGCAGGGTCCCCGAGGGGACCAGAGCCTCAGGAGGGACTCCCATCCCACCCGCAGGGCTCCTGAAGGGACCAGAGCCTCAGAACGGACTCCCATCCCGCCCGCAGGGCTCCTGAAGGGACCAGAGCCTCAGAACGGACTCCCATCCCGCCCACAGGGCTCCTGAAGGGACCAGAGCCTCAG
>VYXH01005714.1:185262-212280 GCA_013397275.1 Burhinus bistriatus
GTTGCTAAGGGGGTGGCTGGTTGCTACGAGGGTGGCTACGGTGTGGGACGAGGGTCAAGCGAGGGGGGCTCCGCGGCCGCCCCCTGAGCCTGGGAGGGGGGGGTCCGAGCCCGGGTNTAAACCTGCATCTGCCGGGCTGCCTTAAGTCATTTATAATGCAATAAAACCGTAGTTCCTTAGCAACTAAAGAGGTCCTCTGATAGGAGCATAAAAGAAGAAGAAGAAGAAAAAAAAAACCACCAAAACCCCATCTCTCTTCCGTGTAGGATAGCATGAGCTAAATCTAGCGCGGCGTGCCTCCTCCCTGATGAGTTTGCAGCCAAGTGCATGACAATTAGTGGCAGAACGACGTGGGGCCAAGAGGCTGGCCTGGCCGAGAGCGAGCCTCCTGCTTGAAGGAAGGTCCTGCAGCGCTTAGGAGAATGCATGGCTAACCGTGCCGTCTCGAAAGTGGAGAGCGAGCCGTGGAGGCCGGTTTTGTCTGCCCCAGAAGTGCCCCAGCACGATCTTCCTGGGGTGGTTTCTTGTGCAGCATCATGGTGAAGCTAATGTCAGGGATGCTTTGGCAGGAAAATGCTGTGAAGGGCAGGGATCTTGGCTCACAAGAGACCCCCGTCTGTGTGCATGCGGAAAATTCACCTAGAAGGAAGGGATACCTTACCAACATACCAATCCTATGCAAGGTTTTGTCGTTCCATCCTTCTTCTTCCTTTCTGCTCTGCAGATATTACTCAATCCTAGCGTTTTCCTTCCATTGAGGTGAATTTTGCCTTGCTTCAGCTTCGTTGGCTGTTTGCTCTAGAAGAAGCATTGAGGCTTTCAGCGTATTTGATAGTAATAGGAGAGATGTAGATGAAAGAAACAATGTCCCAAAGATCCCAGATCAGAATTTTTGCTTTAGTATGTGCAGAATTTGCAGTCTGAAACCAGAACGGAGCCCCGCGTCTATTAACCAAACAGGAGAAGCTTTGGCATCCACACTATAAGAATGAAAACTGTAGGCTTTCTGCAATGTGAGGGACTTTTTTATGGAGCCTAAAAAAGTCTGGGCAAATTGCACTGGAATTCAGTGGGAATTAGGGACCTGACTTCTGTGAGCTCCCAGGAACGTGCTAGTTGGGCTGAGTTATGGATGAAGTCTGGTTCTCTGTTGCAGAAATGCTGTCTGCTTCCTGTGAGAGCTATGCCATCTGAGCATCGTGGTGGCAGGGTTAATCTGGCTGTGCTATGTTTCCCCTTGTATTTGGGTGAAGCGAGGTGAGCAGTCTTCGGACATGCGAGTTAAATGGGTCGTGTGCCTGAAGCTGTTCCTGTGCAGAGTTAGCAGGCAAGGTGTCAAATGCTGGCAGCTGGTCTAACAATTCCAAATAGCTGGTAGGCAGTGCAAACATGTGGTGTTTGACAGTAGTTATATGTCTAGATATGAATGAAATAAATTTTTGGGATACATGGAAGGCTTCAGCCTCTCTGTGTCTTAATCATGACTTCCATTCCTGACATGAAGCTAACCAAGCAGTAGCAGATCTTGGCATGAGGTAAGACTGCAGACCCCAGGTGTATCCTGAAAACTTATTTTTATTTCACTTTCAAGCCAAGTTAAAGGTGGAGATCTTTCTGAATAAGGTTCATTGCTGCTGTTGTTTTTTATTTTACTCCAATTTGAATACTGTTGCAACAGAGGGAAACAAATTTGAAGCTTGTAGGCCTTGCTGCAGAGGAACTGTTTTCTTTCAGCAAATAATGGCCAATAACATGCTTCATGAAACAGAACAATTCCTCTTTTGCTTTGGCATGAAGGATGGGTCCCGCCATTTCCTGAATTGTGTATACTCCTAAGTCATTAGAAAAATGATGTTGTGGTTTGAACAGGCATGTGCAAGTATGTCAGTGACAACTCCTTTAAAAAAAACCCCATATCTAACACGCCAGTGTGTGCTTTGAAGGTACACGGAAGGATCCCAACGTATATATGCAAGAATTGCATTACCTATTACTGATATGAAGCCATCAGTGTAGTGAAAGGTGATAGTTCAAGTGCTGTTGAACATACAGTAACACCACATGAGTTTAGGATGATAAAGGAATGGTAATGTACTTGTTGAAACTGCAGGGCAGGTCACTGCTTGCCTGGCACAGAAAATGTCCAGTGGAATCCTGGGTGTCTGGGAAGCAGCCTTTTTCCTACTTCTAACAGGAGATCACTGTTGAATTGCCGGTGATTTTTCCAGAGTTAATGTAATTCAGAATATTTTGA
This sequence comes from Burhinus bistriatus, assembly GCA_013397275.1. Lineage (NCBI taxonomy): Eukaryota > Metazoa > Chordata > Aves > Charadriiformes > Burhinidae > Burhinus > Burhinus bistriatus. Next base: position 187,517 of record VYXH01005714.1, read on the forward strand.
ATCAGACTCACCTATAGATTTAAGCTTACTAAAACTGGAATTAGGTTTTTGACGCTTGTATGGATTATTTTTAAAGCTCTTGCATAAACACTTAAAGATCATAGAAAAAATTGCATGTCAGAAATTTAACTTTTCCTGTATGTTCTTCTGAGAAACTTGTCAGGTTCTTCAAGGCTACATTTCTGATGCACGCCAGCTCATCAGTTGTATCCAGAGCATAATTTAGATGAAGTGACAGAAAGGAAGGTTAGAAGAGAGATGAGGAAGCATGAGGAGGAACAGCTGGAAAAAGCCAGTCTGTCAAGATCTGTGTTAAACCTGTAGGTTCCAACTGGTATTTGTTGGAAAATCACTTTAGTGCTTCAAAACAGACAGCATCCTCCTTACGGAATGGTGCTTGACTTGCTGCTTGGTGATGAAAAACATGCCTGTTCCATGCAATTCCTTTGCAGTATCTCACTTTCTCCAGCTGCTTGTTTAAAAATAAAGACTTCAGTGTACTAATACTTTTACCTTAGAGTGGATTTAAGGGAAGGAGCATGGCTGTATTTTTACTAGTGTTTAAAATAGATGCTTGGACTGCCCCCATGAAATGCAGTGTTTCTTCAGCACACCAACGTGTGAGTTGAATTGTTAGCGATTTCTCAAGTTCTCCCCTTTTCAGAGCTTTGGTCTGGCAAAGTGCATTTAAAACCAGACTTTATTGTGTGTTGTGTGGAGGAGGGAATTCTTAAACATCACCACATTTTTAAAACTGAAACTGACTTAATAAGATTGCTTGGGTTATTCAAAGCTAGATGTAAGTGGAAATAAAACGAAATTAAATTAGGTGGTACTTGTTCAGGTCTGCTCTTTTCATCCTCTGTTTGGATGAATGAGAAGGACCTAACTAGCTGGCTAAATATAGAATGTGGCTTTTCTGTTGGCAGAAACCAGTATAGAAATGACCATAAAATCAGGAAAGAGGAGCTTCTTAAAATGAGTTGCTTCTTAAAAGAGCAAGTGGAAAACCTTCTTTATATCCTTGTAATGCTATTTCTGACTGCTGATTCTCATCCATTTTGCCCGGACTGTATTCTGACATGATTTTAATGGTCCCCAGATAAAACTAAGAAACAGTTTCATACAGTATTTATGGAGCATGGGTGTGGGCTGAGCATCGAGGAAAATGTTCAAAGTTCTGTTCGCTTTCCCACCATTGCTATTCTCTTTCCTCCTACAACTCCCCCATGAGAAACTTAAATACAAGCAATATGACTAATGTGTATACACTCGAAAATTGCAGGAAATTCTGACAGATCTCAGCTAACAAGTAAAGAGGTAATAACTGCTAGTACTGACATTTCAAACAATAGTTTTAATTATGTCAGAGAAACAGTTCAAAGCGAGGGACTCAGTAAAACTACTTTTTGATGATGAAATACACTGAGAGTGTGAACTATCCTTACAACTTACTGCTGTATCAAGACTACTTCTTGTTAAATTCATGAATGAGGTGCATTCTGTCCTTCACAATGAGCCGTTTCTGTTGCTGTAAGTACTACTTTAGAGGAGGCAATTGTAAGAACTTGCATTGTAAAGGACAATGCTAGCCTGTGATTCATCCTTGGGTTTTAAAGCCAGAGTGTTCAAACTCTTCTTAACTTCAAGTGCTGGAGGTGCTGCAGCTCCCACTGTTAAGACTGAAAGTTAGGTAAACTGTTTCTGCTTATCTGTTAGCTGGAAAGTTCTTCTGTAAATCTAACCTAAACGTGTTTTCCTGTCCTTTTAGGTGTTTTATTCTTTTTATCTATGCAATTTAGAGTGGGAGGAGGGTGTTACCTTTTCATCAGCAGTTGCTTTCTGTACTTCTCCAGGTTAATTATCGTGGTCGTTCTTGGTAAGTTGTATTTTCCTGGCTGTTCCTGATGCTTTTCAGTGGATTTTGTTCAGTCACGTTTTCAGGAGTGTGATGGGTAAAACTGGACAGGCTTCCAGCTGGGACCAGACCAAGATTCAGTGGAGTGGAAGGATCACTCAATGTGTCTTGCATATGGCATTCACATTTGCATCAGAAGACAAATGGTTTCTAACAGTAAAACATTTTTTGACTTGTGTCCAGTGGGATCCTTTGTGGTGGTCAGATCTTACATTACAGGACTGCTACTTTGCATTCCTTTACTGCCTAAACCAAGCAGTTCTTAGATGTTCTTAAGTGGCATCTCACCTACTTCTGATATCTTCCCCCAGTTGTCAAAAGTCCTATTTTATCTTCTCGAGCATGAACCCTTACTTTAGCTTGCTTTGCTTTTATCAGCTTAAGAGACCCACTAGCCCATCGTCTGGGTTTATTTCATTCTGTTTTCCATCTACTTGTTCGTGTACTGTTATCTCATAAAAAACATGCACATGGTACACCAAGCTACATTAATGAGTTTTTATTTTTGGTTATGAGGCTCTTGTATAGGGCAGTATTAAAAGCTTTACTAAAATTAGGAAAACTGCGTCTGTTCTTTCTCCTCTAGGGTCACCTTTGGTTTTTATTAATTTTGTAGTAGGAGGTCAGATTGTCATGGGCAAGCTGTATCAAACCACAGGTAGGCTATACAGCTCGGTTCTTCCCTCTTCCAAGCCCTTCTCTGTTTTTGGGCACTTCCAAGCAGATTTTTTTCTGTTCTTTCTGGAGACTGAAGTTGGATTGACTGGTCTGCAATTCCACAGTCTTTCCATTTTAATGTTTTAAACGTGGGCACTGTCTGCCCTTTTCCATTTGCCCATCTTCCACAAGTACTGCAGAAGGAGTTGAATTAAACCCAGCAGCTTGACACCCCCAAACTTTCCAAAGCAACCTGTAATCCAGTTTTAGAGCTCTTCCCCAACACTGTTTATCACTAGGATCATACTTTGTTTTGAATGGCGTATGTAATGGCAGGATCTCCTTCCAGTCTTTTCTGTGGACGTGAGCTTTCTGCCCATGCCAAGGTTGTGCTGAGGCTGTTTGCAGAAACCCGCCAGTGGTTAGGGTGCTGTTCCTGCTGCCCAGGCTGGGGGCTGAATGTGCAGATTTAGTATCTGATCCTGCAAACAGTCCATTAGGTACTTGAGGACAGCCTTTATGTATTCAATTAAACTTCTTAAAAACAAGCTGCTTATCAGTATGTCGTGATTGTAGTGGCTTGGTTTTTTTCCCCACTTAATTCTAGAATATGAAACCTGACTTCTATAAAGTTGGAGGAGGGAGAATGGCTGTTAAAACATAACTCTGGGGTTATCAAAGCTCCATGTCAAATATAATATCCAGTTGTTCAAATAATGATAATTATCTGAAACATTATTTGTGTCTTTAAAAATCTTACTTGATATGTTAAATTTATTTTCACTCTAAGTTAAACACTTTTTTGATGTCTTGTACCGCATGGGCTTTTTTTTAATGTTGAAGGAGATTGAGTCTAAAGTAAATAGGATTTCAAATCTGGATTGAACATCTGTATCTGTGTCAAAACTTGGAAATATTTATCCCCTAGTAAGATAACTGCTGTAGACTTTTAAAAATTCATGCCCTGTTAAGCTTGAAGCTTATTTGGGTCACCTGTGTGGTTGAAGTCACCAACTTACACACTGACGCAAACTCATTCAAGAAAAAAGACAGTGACTTTTGAAGCTGTGAAGGCTTCTTCATTGTATGGCATCAGAAGCTGTAGACCTCTGTTATAATTAAGAATGGGAAGTTTTTTGAGATTAAGATGGTTTGGATTTTTTTCCTGTTCAGAATGCGGTGGAAAACAGCACCATCGTGTCAGTGTAGTATTTCAGCTGCTGGAAGGTGTGTATGCATGGGGGAAAGTGTGAACAGTGGGCTCTGGTCCTGGGAAGCAGATATTGAGTAAATATGACCCCAAATGGCACGCTGTTGAAGGAGCTGTAGGATAGGAGAGCCTTTATCCTTTTTTTGATGTTGAAATGGGGTAGGATGGCAGAGATCTCTGCTTTGTAGCTGCTTTTGAAGGAGGGAAGAAGAGGCATTGAGTCTGTCTTCCGCTCTTTGGACGTGTAGTTGGAACTTCAGTATGTAAGATGGAGTCTCAGGGAGACAATGTTTATTTCAACTGTGTTAGCTTTTGATATCAGGTTGGAAGCCTTTTGATATATCAAAGAAAAAGCAGGGGCAGGGACATTCTGAAAGATTAAATTTTCCAGATGAGGAGGAGGAAAGTGCCCAAGACAGTAGGTGACTAGCTAAATGGATTTGTATTGTGAGACCTTTTTGTAGAGGAAAATGATATCATAATGTCCTGTTCTGGTTTGAATAAAGGAAAAAAGAAGGTCTTGGATTGCTCTAATTCATATCGGCTTGTTTTACATTACATGTTTTAAAATGCCACATTAATTAATCTATTGAGCCAAAGTGGTACTTAGTGTAGCTAAGTAGTGTAGCTACTTGCTACTTCCCACATTTTGTGAATTACTGCTAGCTTTCAGTGCAGATAGGGATTGTAGTGGCTCTCTCTAGTGCTTCTGTGTTTGTTTGGAAACCTAAACTAAATGCATTTTCTAACAGACATACTGAAGACAAGAGCAAACAAGAGGAAGGGGAATAAAATGGACTAGAAAAGGGAAGGTGTGAAAAGATGCAACTGATCCAAAGCTTCAGCAGTAAAAGTGGGTGAAAAAAAGATTTAATTCTGGCAAGTTGATAAAACTGACAAAGAATAGATTTTAAATTAAAAAAGATAAAATTGAACTTAAATGCCTAGAAAAGAGCTTGACAAGGATTTTGGCAATGCAGTAGGCTCCCAACAGACATCATGGCAGACCAGAGGCAGACCAAAATAATTTGGTGAATGCATACAGCAGGAGTTTGAAAAAACAGATGCTTGAGTTCATTTTTAAAAACCGAGTAGATACCATATTGACTGATCACTCTTTGATTTTTTTTTTTTTTCTTTTTGCCTAGTTTGTTAGAAAAACTTTGTGGTAGTTAACTAGGATAATCTACCTTGACAGGTTCAAGTTGTAAATGTAGAAGTATTTTAATTCCTATTATATTCATCAAAACTCCTAATAATGAATGAAGTGATGCTAAACTGGTTTAAATGCAGTTATAAATTGGAGTTCAGCTGCACTGTTTCTGTTAGCCTTGTTTAAATTCATGCAAGTGTTGTAATGTTAAGAAGCTCTTGTCTTTCTGTGATGCTAAACATAGTGTGTAACAACTGACATAAGTGTTCAAAATATTACATTATACCTTCTTGCTTGAGGAAAGTCTGAAATTAATATTACAGCCCAGAACTTAAAAGAGAATGACAATTGCTCCAAGGATGATTGTGTAAGTTAGGGTTGCTTGGCTAGGAAAGGAAAGGAAGGTGCCTTGATACGGGATCCAAGATTGTGAAAGACATCATGAGAATTGGATATGGGCGGTTTTGTTTTATGTTTTGTTTTTTTCATTGTTTGTTTTTTAATTCTCAGTACAGTAAAGGATAATTAGTAGACCCGTATTTGAGAAGGGCAAAATAAACACTACGTGGGGATTGCTTTGATCTGTGATACGTAGCTTTCTGTGGCACTGTGAAAACTAGTCTCTTGTCTTGGGCACAAGACTGACAAGATTAGCCAGGCTACTGTGTGTACAAGGATTATCTTTTCCCCTGAATTATCACTGGGTGAGTGTAGCCAGGTGGTAAAAATCCATAGTGTTACAGAAGATGGACTGATTTTAATTCCCTGTTTGAGCAGGTTAGAATCATTGTTACCAGGAGGTAATGCAGGCTGACAGAGCAAAGATTAGAAGACCTGTAACACACTGGTTTGCGGTATGGTGTTGATCTTGTCTTCTATAGATCTTCAAGCAAGGGCAGCAAATTTCTGTTCATTATACTTTGGTTGTTAATTTCTGATTGAGCTCTTCTAACCTGTATGTAGAGATAGTTTACCTAAAGCAGCATTTCACAGGGAACTTAATATCATTTTGTCATCTCTCCTTTGCTTTAAGCATCCAAGGTTGAGAGCAGCTGACTCCCACTCTCACATTTTATACCACTCTCTGTCTCTATGATTTTTATAGAAGTGTGATGATGTTAATTCACATCTTAGGGTCTAGTTTGAAATGGGAAAAACTTACATCACAATATTTCTGCACTGATCCTTACTCTGTGCAGTCCTGTGTAATCTTTATTTAGAAAGGGGAGAGCATAGCAGAAAATGATTGAAAACTATTCCAGTGAGATTTGAGGAGAGAGTTAAGAGGTTGAGATCAAACAAAGCCAAGAATAAATGACGTGGAGGGAAGAAATATATATAAAGAAAGTCTGCTGGATTTAGTATAGTAAGAAGTGTGGTAATGGGATGTACAAATTGCAGTTTTAAGCCAGTTAGTCATCAAATAAGCAAACTTTTATTCTGAGCATGAAGCATTATCCTATTTCTGGAGTTTGTAGCTGAAGACTTGCAGTGTAGGCTCTATCAGGCAACTTAGTTTACACTTGTGATGGATTACCTTAATGACTCTAGGAAATAAATAGGAAGCTCAGAATTTGGAGATACGACTTTATTCTGTGTTTGTATATGGTAAAACAAGTTCTGCAGCAAACTTCTTCCTCTTGTTATGACTGCCAGGCTACATAAACAGTGAGTTCAGCAGTTAGTTGCTGTTGAGGCTTACCACTTCACTAGAAGAGACTTGCCTTGGGGGAGTGTTTTCAGAATCCCAAAGCAGCTGAACATCTAGGTTTTGTGACTCAGAGCCTGTCCGCACCTGGTCTTTGGAAGTCTCCTCTGGATGGATTCCTCTTCTGTATTTATGTATGTTGGGAAGCTAGGGGCTCGGCTGGTCTAGCTTTTTTGGGTTTTTTTTTCACTGCTTTTTCATGCTGAGGAAGAAAGTCTCTCAAAGTGAGCAGAGCCATTATTGGTGCTGTGCTGTATATGACCCATCCCATTAGAAATGAGTGATTTAACCTAATGGTAAAATGAGTGTCTCGGGCATGCTGCAGGACTTGGTGCAGGTACTTCCAAACTGCAGGTGCAAGGATTGTCATTAGCAGTTGGTTGAACAAGTAGATGTTTTGGTTATAGTCAGGGAGCTTTTCTTTTGTACGATTACTCTGAATCTGCACTAAGAGAAACACATTCAGGTTGCTGTTCCCTTGGTGCTTAATTTTGCTATAAGAAGTGGTATGTTTGGTGCCTATTTGGTACCCATAATCTAGAAACTAACACTGGCAGTTATTTCTGTCTAATTTCATTCAGGGTACTTACCCTTTTGCTCTTACAAGCTTCCCCCCTTTGCGCAGGCCTGGGGATGACCATCAGTCTCTGGTCTGACACTGGTGTTCTCAGAACTTGCCAAAAAAGAGTTGCATTTCACAAAACTGTCTTCTCTCCCTTCTACTATATTTGGGCTTGTGTTTCTGTTGATGACTGGCGCCCATCATATAATGCTTTAGATGTCATTCACCTTTGGATTTCCCCTTCCGCTGTAAGTGCTATTGCCTCTGACCCTTGTATTTTTTAAGTATTTGAGCCAATTTCTTTAGGCAAAGAATTTAATTTTTTCTATTTGTGCCAATTCTTTCTTTAGGCAAAATGGTTGGGAATGATGCTTGAGTACCTGGCTGTAACCACTTGGTACTGTGAGAATTTTCTGCTTGTTGTCAAATGTGATGGTAGCATAAATGGTTTGGGTTTGGTTTTTTTTTTTTTTATTTCCTTCTAATGTATTATTTGTGTTTAGATTGGTTATGGTGCAGCTCTCCCCATTTTTCCCCTGTAACTTTGACAGAGAGGACAGCATGGGGTAAGGCAGCGTTCCCTTCCTGGCTGTTTCCTTTGAGGAACAAACTGCTTGAATTAGATGTGACAGTTCTCATATCTCCCCAGTTTTGAGGGTACTGAACCTAATATGAGGCTAAGATACACAGTATTGATGGTTTGCTTTTGGATTTAATTAGTTAAATTTTTAACTGACAGGTTTTTCACACTTTGCTGCAAGTTCTGTAGTGCTCAGTAGCAACGTATGGTCTCACTTAAGGGTGCAAGATAGTTTTAGGCAAAGCTGCGTGTTTTGGGTCTCAGACTTCCAAAGCTCCTATTTTTAGCAATACAAGGATCAATTTAGTGACCCCAATCTTCAGCCATATGGAGTAAGGACAAAAAAAGTTGATTTTGGTTTCTGGGAAGGGAACTGATGGGGAAAATGGAGCAAAAATGGCAGGACAGAGAGAAATGGCTTTTAAGGAGCTACAAATAATGGCCAAGGCAGGAACTGTAAAAGGGCATGGATGAATATGGTACTGCTTAGAATATTCTCTTTCCCTGTACAACTCTTCTTCAGCTTCTCAAATCTTGCTTTAAGTAAATACAGTAAGGTATGCGGCTTTTTAGTACGTGTCCGGGAGTTACAGTTTGTCAGTGGCCTAATTCAGATTTTTCAGCAAAGCATTATTGCATTTTGTTTGTTGTCCCTTTATTTATGCCTCTTCTAGGCAGCAAATTAATTGCAGAGATGATTTACCCTTTTAACAGCACCTACCAAATGTTAACCTGGCATTGGCTGCCCAGTTAGTGCCAGTAAGAGTGTGCCTTGTCCTGCACTGCTGCTCTCCTGTTTTGGAGCCTTGGTGCAACAAAAAGAAGTGGATTTATAGTTCCCAAAGGGTTTTCCAAATATGACACTGTCGTCCTCTTTTTGCAAACTGAACCAGAGCTCTCGCTGCTCAAAGATGGAAAATTACTAAATAAAGCTTTTCAGTTTCTGTGTGGAAATGTAAGCTTGCTCTAAGATGGCAATGAAAACATCACCTCTGGTTTAGGACAACCCTCAGCAGCAAACTCTTGAAGGTCGGCAGAAGATCACTATGTTCGCCCTGTTGTTAGGTTCTTGCCACGACCACCATGGTTAAAGGGCTGGCACAGGATAAATTCTTTCAGTGCTTTCGCCTGATCTCTGGTAAAGTATTTGAAAAATACCTTTTAATGCTGTTGTAAAATGACTGCGCAATTGAATGTGGTCTTTGGTTCAAGAGCACGTGAAAGACTTCTTAGTGTCGTCATCGTGTTAAGTACGACAGCTCTTTAATAGTGCTATGATATAAAGTAGATGAAGTATCTTTTTTTACTTGAGTTTAGGGAGATGATTCAAATTAGATTTTAACCAAATTGTTTAGGTCACTAATTATATTTTTCTCAAACACCAAAAAATCTCTGAAATGTAGTTAAGTAGCCATTTAGATATGTCTCAGCTGTGGGACCGGATTGCCTGGTGTCTTGAATAGGCTGGACTTGAGCTCTCCTAATGGTACCAGTTTTATAGTGAAGTCATCTCAAATCCTTGGCTTTCGAGCTTCTGATTTTTACTCTCATCAAGCTGTCTGTGTAATACGTTGTATTGGTGATGTGGTGTACTGTTGCTGAGCTCAAAAACTCAGAAGAATTTCCAAATTAGTGTTAAAAAGACTGCTTAGTGAACTGTTAGGGGGCTTCACTTTCATTCTTGCAGAGCCCTTATAGCAGATACAGTTTTTTGGGTTCCCCCCCTCTATAATTACTATCGGTAACATGGTGGTGTTTTGTAAATTTTCTTCTTTATACTTAACAAAGGAACAGGTTTTTGTCAGTATTTTATGTCGGCTCCCTTTTATGCTGCCTACTTGAAGAGTCCAAATCTGCTTGGCCCTTAATTGGGTTGTTTCTTTTGCTGAAAAAGAAATGGGAGTAGGGGAGCCTTTGGGCAGTCAGCAGAGGAGGGCTCTAAGTTGTGTTAAAGCTGTAGGGCTGACTCTCTTTGCTAGAAAACCCAGAAGCTCAAAAATGGACCCCTTTAGCCATGACTGCCAATTTGGCGGGTTTTGTTGCCCTTCAGCACGTCATTTGTGTGGGGACCAAGTTAGGAGGTCTCAATGGCTCGGCTCCCTGTGGTGAGGGGCCTTTGGCTGCACGAAGGTGGTTTCCACGTGTGGATTAGGATGTGCAGTGTGGGTAATCACCAGTTAGGCTTGTATTAGTCTTGGCTGATATTGAATTTGAATTTAGTCTCATAAGTAGCGATATTTGGTGCTGTAGAGGAGCTCTCCTCAGAAGTTTATTTTTGTACTAATAATCTAAGCGGTGTCAGTAGGCCATGTGAGATCAAACCCTTGGTCCAAGGAAGGATCCAATTTATGATGTAACCCTGATGCAGCTGGGTACCGGTACAAAGCGGTGGGAAGGGCAAGGCTATTTCTATTGGCATGTCCTATATACAAGTGATAAGCGTTGGTAGACAGCTTGATGTGCATGTCTGGGTTAGCAAAGCCTTCCTGTGGCCAAAGGCAGGTTTTTAGAGTAATAGACATGTCAGGGAGAAGCTGAACTGCGCTGTAGAAATGGCTTGGAGGAAAAATACTATTCAGAAATGCAACTTGGAACAAGCATCTCTCAATTTGCAAAGGAGCGTAAATCTGGCAAACAAATTGTGGCATCTCTGCTACTTTTTAATACATTTTCTTTCTGCCTTTCTCTTTCCTGTAACTGGAATATGATATGGTGTTCTCCTGGAGAATAGCCTGTCTTTGGGCTGTCCGCTGCTGCTTATATACACTGCATAGCTTGTCTGACCAGGGAGATGAAGACCTGACCTGCTAGAGATGTGTTTACTCTGAAGTTAGCAGTTAGTAGGCAGTAATTCTCTCCCTAAAAGAGCATAAACCGGTCAAGTACATAAAGCATCCCTCCTCTAACCCCATCTGCTGCAGTAGGGCCAGTATTTTACATGTTATTAGGCAGATCTTGCTCAGTTAAAAGTTGAACTCTGATTTACATTTAAAAAATGTATTGTACCTAAAAAGTACTGTACTTTCTGCTAATAGCATTTCTTGTGCATAGAGAGGGATTTTTATTTTTTTTTTCCTGAATGACTTGTTCTCAGCCCTGCCTGGAATTGCGTGACCTCTTACATAATCGAACAATTCTGTAAAGGGCATTTCTTTTAAAAGGTTGGTGTATTAAAATGTCCAGCTTCTTCATCACAGATGACATGGAGCAGCTCGTACTTCTGCAGAATGCATAAAAGGGAAAAAAGAGGTTTGCCGTTCAGTATGTGCTTCCTTCATGCTCAAGAGAAATGTAATCAGTCTCCTTTCAAACACACCTTTGTTGGATCCTGAAAGGTCAAAGCAAAACCTTTAGCCCTCTAATGGCATAGTCTGAGGATTTTACATAACTAATCTGAACACATGATTTTTTTTTTTATCCTTACCAACATTTTACAGTGTTTTTGATATCTTTAGGGTGCAAATCTGGTGGTCTTAAAATTTTTTGAGATCTTTAGCATGCAGGCCTCAGTTGCTGTGCTACATGTGAACACTGGACAAATTTAAATTTCTGTCTACTGTAACTCAGCTTTTCTGTGTTGTGAAGCTGAATTCCTTCCTTATTTCCAAGGAGTGGGTTCCTACTTGTTAACAGTTATTTTTTGGCAACATACAGAAGCTTTTCTGCTCCTATGTCTTTCTGTTTTAGAGATTCTCTTATATTAGCTGCAACAATAATATTTCTGTAGTGACTTAAAAAGGACTTAAATGCTAGCTTTTTTTTTTTCCCCCCTGCATGGATGATTGTAAGTCTTTTTGTCCCTAAGTTGTGCCAGGGAGAAGCATAAATGCAAAGAACAGGAGAATAATGCCTGCCTTTTCAGAGATGATGCAAGCTTAATCTTTGGAAAAACCTTTGAGAAACTAGTCTACAAATTCTCTATGGAAGAAAATCTCTTGTGATAAATGCTTCTTGATGTGTTCAAACCAGCTTCCTGACAGCATGTGCTCTTTTGAACAACCAGGCATGCAAAAGCAGCATTTGCTACACAGTTTTAAAAAGGCTTGGCGCAGTGTCCTGTGCTACGCCAGCATCGGGCAAGCAATACTCCCAGCTCCTTCAGGTGATTAGGTTGGGTGCCTGATGCCAACCACCAGTTTGAGTGTTTGTTCTGTGCGTGTCTGCAGATAAAGGGTTTTTTGCCTTCAGATTAGAATAGTTCTCAAGGCCTTCCTAGAGGGAGAGCACGGATACTTAGTGAACCTTATTACCTGGATACTTAGTGAACCTTATTACCACTTTGATGTCTGCTTTGAATCCCTAAACAGTTGACTAGAGAATGAAAACTGTCTTGAAGTCACTTGACTCATGCATCAATCCTCCAGCTCTGCGCCCTTCAGTCTGTAGTCAGCCAGGGCAACGTTTTCTAGTCGTGCATGTAGCCCTCGGGAACGTGATGATGACAAGCCTCTTTGGGATTCTAAGATGTTTTAATATGAAGACTGGCTTGTGTTCTGCTGGCATTGCCCTGAATTGAGATGCATGTCCTCTGTGAGGAACAACTTGCTGTTTTCCTGGAATTGCTCAAACAGCTTTGTCATCCATGTTTTTTAATTGGTGTTACGCAAGTTCTTGGTCTTCATGCACTGCCGAATGAAGTTACCCAGACTTGCCTTTTTTAAAGCACGTGATTGAAATGCCACATAGCTAAATATAATTCTGTTTAGGATGTTGTCTTCTTTGCTACTTGCAGTGTATGTGAGCTACTTCAGAGATGGCTAGGAATAGGTCTTGACTGATGTCCTTTAATATTTTCTTTGAAATATGAAGAAATGTGCTTTTTAAGGCAGTGAACAAATGCATGGACCTGCTGTCGATCTAGATACCACTAACTGTTTCCCAGGCAAGTTAATGCATGCTTCAGATTGATGAGATCATAATGTCTCTGTCAATCTATTATTTATTTGGAGAGTGATGGTCCAAGTGTTAAGCAAATGAGAGATTTTTCTATACTTCCTGCAGAAGTGAATGCTTTAATATCATGTCTGCAGTGATATTTTAAAAAGCCTGTCCAACCAGGATGTCTGAAGCAGAGAAGAGTCACTTTAATACATGAACTCTCAGGGCAGAGGGGCTTGGAGCTTTCTAGTCTCTAAGCAGATGGGCGTAAAACAAAAAGCAGACTTTGATAAGGAAAAAGCTATAAATTGAAAATAGATCTTGCACTCAGTAGAAAATTAGGTATAGGGACTACAGAACACGCTTTAGGGACAAGCTTGTGCAAAAATAGCATCTTTTTACCCCATGTCGGCTCCTCAAGTGTCATCTGAATACTTAGGTAATACATGTAAACCACTGCTTTAGTTAAGTCCTTTGCAGAAAAAGATAGGAATTGGTGAGGTAGAGATCCTTAACAAAGAGAGCAATTAAATGTTGATATCAAGCTTTGCTTACTGTTTTGAAGTGGAATGTATTTCAGTTTTGTTCCATCGTTTTTCCAGTAACTAAGTGAAACACCAAGTTTGCCAGTTCTTTGTAAAAGACCTAAGTCAGTGTTCCAGTTACTTCTTCAGACTATGTTCTTTTATAGTGCCAGGCAACTAGAAGAACTTTGTTCTTTCCAGCTAAAGAACTAGGAAAAAAGATCTGCGAACTCCTACACTTCAAAATGTGACTCCAGCCAGCAGGCTGACATCAATATGGAGCCAAAATGAGGCAATAGATATTAATTTCTTGTTCTGACTATTCTTCTCTTGCTGGATATTCCAGACTTGCATCTATTTCCACATCTCCTACCTTATGGTATCAAACATACAGGTATGGGGTTGTTGGAAAAGTAGAAGAATTGTAAACAGTGTCCATAACTCATTAAATTGTGTGTGAATATGAGATGGATGTCCAGAGAAGGTTTCTGAACCCAAGCAGTTTATATAATGAGTGTATTTGGGGTGAAAGTGATTTCCTGTCATTAGGAGCATGTAGCTGTAATTGCCATGACACACCAGTGTCTCTTCTACCCAGCAGTGTTTCTGTGAACCGTGCTTTGATGCATTTTTGCAGTGAATTACGGTTACTGAGATCAGTTTTTGCACAACAAAAGTGACCATAAAATGGTAGTTGCCCTTGAAAGTCATTGTGGTGTGAAGTTAAGCATTGATTTTTTTTTTTTTTATTCCGAGGAAATTCTAGAATAAAAGCATCCACAGTGTGAATGTATGTGGGAGCAGATGAATGGGCAGCTTGAAGGCCTCAACGTAATCTAAGGGTTTTATGTTTGGGGAAGGCAGTTGGACTAGAGGACCTCCAGAAATTCTTTCCAGTCAGAATTCTCAGATTTATAACCCACAAGCTGATCCCTGGCCTTTCTCCATCCATCTGTGCAGAGAAGTGTCTCTTGGCTACGTGGGGCATATTCCCAGGATGGTCTTGCAACAGCAAAGGCTCTGAAACAATTAACGTAAGGACTCTCTGAATTTTATTTCAGCAAACAAATGAAATTAGTTTGTCCATAAATCTTTTTGCATGTCAAACTAAGCAAGGTTTTCTAATACACAGAGGAATGAGGGATGTTGGTCTGAATCCAGAATGTGTTAATCCTCATGTCGGTGGACCTGGAGAAAGTAATCCTCAGGTTTCCCTCTCTGTGAAATGAATCTAACGCTACGTCATGGGCTCATGCATTTTATATGATGCTCTCTGGGTAATGTTTTCCTCTGTAGCAAGTCATAACCTACCTTCAGCTATATAAAGCTGCAAGATGAGATTGCAGGAATTAATTTCGTGTATTGCTCCAGTTCTCAGTGTGCTTATAGGCAGTATAGGCTCATCTGGATATCTGATATGAATGTCAAAGTGCTGTTTTCAAAGCTACTTCTGTAGTTGGCTAAAGAATAGGGCAAAGCAGAAAAAGAAAACTAATGCCGTTTGTGGGTTTTTTTATTATTTTATGGAACTGGTACAGTGCAGTTAAGAGACTAAAGCCAAAGGTTGTCTGATGCGACGCATGGTGGTTATGGGTGCTAGGGCAGCTGATGAGTCAGACTTAGCAAAGAGGACAGGGCGTGTGCTGTAAAACCTAAACCCATCTCTTATCAGTGGAGTGATTAAAACACACGCTTTCTAGTGATAAAAGAATGGGAAACCATCAAACCTACTAGATGATAGGTGAAAACAGGCAGGATGCTTTAGTGCTTTCCATAGAATTGAGGTGTCTTCACCCTTCTCCTCCAGCTGGTGTGCTGGCTGTCACTTTTTTGTAGATTTGACTAATTTCAAATATTTTGCTTTAGTAAAGGTGAACATTGGAAAGAAACTAAACATTAATTAGGCTGCCTTTTTTCCATCCTAAATGAAGTAAAAATGCAATACTTTGACAAACTGATGGTGGGTTTTTTCCACCCTCAAAAAAAATTTCTCACTTAATTAACACCCTTGAGTGAAGAAGAAAAAGGTGTTAATTAGAGTACCAGTTTAAGTAGCAGACGCTTGGTGCTCAGGTTTTCAAAGCCCGGATGATGGGTGCAGTGGGAAAATGTCGAGGGGAGAGGAGGAGGCTTCTTACTGTCGTTTTCTTTGATATTCTGATGCAAGTTATAAGTGAGACTGTTGCCATGTAATAAAGGTGGAAATAAGCTAAAGTGAGGGCGGAGCAAAGCCAGCTGAGAAGTGCTTTGTGGACTGCCCAGGATCATCTGTGCTTTCATACTTTAATGAAGGCTTTACAGGTAGCACTTAGTTTCATCCCCTTTCCTGAACCTGCAACCTGTCTGGTCATTCCCTGGAGGTCCAGCCACACTTTGTACCCCAGAGTCCTGGTGTCACCACCAGGTGTCCTTTGGAAGGAGGTGGTTGTCTCTCAGACAGTACAAATGCAGCGTTTCAGGAGCATGTGAAGTGTTTGCATCTTGTTATATTATATCCTTCCCTTTTAAATCCTCATAACTGCAGTTTTTTTTCTTAATTCCACTAGAGAAGATCAAGCGATTTATCTAGTTGCTCTGAAGTATGTGCTGGTGGTGGTAAAGCTTTGCTTCATTTTCCCTGTGCAGAGCCTTGGGTACTTGGAAAAGCTGGAAGAATATTTTTTTTTTTAGTAAAAATCAGACTGCATAATCCAGAATACCAATTAGGAAAAAGGTATGAAAGCAGTTTAATGAAGCTTCAACCCTAATGCCTGTTTTTGGTGGCAGGACTTTGATACCAAGGGGGATGTTGATATGGTACTCTACAAATGCCATCTCACCTGGAGCAATTTGGGTAACACTGATCTATAGAATGTATAAAACTTCACTTTGGCAAAGATATTTGGCTTTTTGCTATTCCATTTAGGAAAGACGTTCCTGAAGGCATGTATTTACAAAAATTAATTGCACTATATTAATAAGGAAATTTTTTAATGGGTTTTCAGAGACAAAGGGAAACAAGAGGGCTATCTTAGCTCTACTTTGAGTCTATAAATAAGTGGAATTGCAGGCGAAGCTGCCAGCCGATGTGCAGAAGTCGAATCTCCAGAACTGCTAAAGGCCTGAGAGTAGTGGAGAAGAGGTGAAATACAGACATATGGTGTCATATGTCAGACAATGGGACAAATAGGAGACATCAGCCTCTTGCTGTTTACATGATGTTTTTTATTGTAAATGTAGACAATCTGTAAAGCGTTCAGTCCCTAAGCAATCTACATTTTATGTGTGTATTGTAGGTTCATACTGAAAATCAGGTGTATTTTTGCACTAGCTTTGCAAACTCTCTTTTTTGAGCTTTGAACTGTGTTTTCTTTCTTCACGTAAGTGGAATTCGCCATGAGATAAAGATAGGATCAGGATAGGAGCATTATCTTGCTTGACAGAGATGTGCACTGCTTTGCCCCCAACTGTAAAATTGCTTTATTACAGCTATATTCCTTGTGGTTGAAAACGTCCTTGGAAAGACATTGCATTTCCTTCATTTGGGTCACCTTTGTCTGTTCTTGTGCATGTGTCCTGCTTTGAACCTCTCCGAACAGCCCCTGGTGTTCTTGGGCTTCATACCTTCTTGTTTCCCGATCTTTGCAGACTCCGTTTTCAAGACAGTCTCCTCTTGCTATTTGATGTTGATGGGCTTGTGCTTGTTTTCAGCTTTAATCTTCATGCTTGATAGATGTAAAACCTAGAGAAGTTAGTTTGTTCGATGTTGTTAGGGCTTCTTTCTTTCTTTCTGCTGGGACTGGTTTAATATTTGCTTTCCTCAGCTAGCACTTACCTGCATTTTCTTGGGGCAAAACCTAGCTTTATTTTTATTTTTTTTTCTGTCTCTAGACCAGACTTTAACTTGGGAAGATTGACATTCCCCCTGCTTTGCTTCTCCACTGCCATTGGCATTGATTCTTTTGCAACCTAGTTCATCTTGTGCTAAATTTCAGTAACAAAAGGATATTTAAATCAATAGCACAGTCATTTCTGTAATTTTCTGTAACACAATGTTCTGGTTTGAGGTTTTGTCAGGTCCTGCTTTCTCTATGTTCTTAGACTGATGGATCGCTGCTAGGGTATTTCATGCTAATGGTTGATATCTGTATCAAGATCCTTTTTTGTGTGTTCGTTCTAGCAGGTGAGGAAGTAGGTAAAGTCTTTGGTCACTGTGATACTGGTTTTAAGCTATTCAAGAGCTGTCTTTTGTGTTGCCTTTTCATTTGTGCTCTAGCCAAGGTAGGACATAAGCTGGTCTACAAGTTTCAGAAGGTGGTCAAAATTAGTTAAATATTTCCATGCGTTTCTAATCTGTATAAATTTCTAGCTGTATGCTATATTTAATCCGACAGTTCCATGATCATGTCAGCAAGAGGATAAGCTTTGTCCCTTCTCCCACCCGCACGTCTTCCATAGGTACGCGGTTACTGACTCTTCTCTGGCTTCTGTCAATGAGGGAAATAGCTGCACTTGGAAAGGGTGCTGCTGCCGTGTGAAGTTGGAAGCAGTATTGCTGGTACATAAAGCTGTGATTCATTTATATGCCAAAGCTGGAATGTAGCTTGGCTTGGCCTCTCTTGCTTTTGGCCAGCAGGTAGCTCATAAATATTGGCAGACAAAAAATTAATCTGAAAAAATGCCTTTCATTGATGAAGCCTCATTAATAAAACCAGTTTGCTCATGAGTGGTAAAGCTAAGCTTTTACAGTCATTTAAACTCACCATCTTTAGGCTTCTTGTCCACTTTCCTCTTCTGAACTCTAGACTTGTTTAAGATGGAGCTTTTCCAGCTTTCTGGCTCAGGGAGTCTGCAGTACATGTTTCTCTTACTGTGTATGGAAATTTTTGGCTGCCCTTTTGAATAGCTCTTAGGTTCTCCCCTAGTCTGAGTTCAAGTGCACCTGTCTTTCAAAATGCATTTTCTTTCTTAATTTGGATTTAGTGATTCCTCACTACGATACAAATTTTAACATACAGAGTTTGCAAGCGTGAAGAGTCCTGCTACGCACTGGATTTCATTCATCTTTGGCAGAATTGTATGTAGAGACTAATTTGTTTCTCTAGTTTTAGAGCATTAGTCCATTGCTTTCTTCACCTTTATCTTCACAATTGGTGGATGAGATCAAATCTTCAATAAATAGGCATCACTTCAGAAGCGGTTTAATATTATTGCCACTCGTCCTTCATTCTGTCCTTCAGGCAGATAACCATCAATTAATAACAAAAAAAAAAAAATTGGTTGGAAACATAATAGTATAATTGAAGACCTACACCTTCTGGACCATCGTGAGTTATTTTTCTTGCATTCTGGTATATCATGAAGATTTGTAAAGACCTTGAGGGATATTTAACAATAGATTCTTCCCTTTTCTTTTATGCATGATAGCAATTAGCTTTAAAAATATCTAAAACCCGAACAACCCTCCCCCTCAAACACCTTTTTCTTTCAGTGTGGAAAACTCACTGTGTAACAGAATAACTCATTTGTGACTATAATGAAATACAGCTGTCAATATAATGAAAACTTACAGTATCAAAACTTTGTAAGAATATTTTCTTGTAAGTACTTGAAGGTGCTTATTCCTACTGTACTTGACGTTAAGGATTCACTTAAGATTTGGCTATTCTGCTACTTCCTATGGGTCTATATGATCTTAAGGTATGATCTATGGATTATTGCCTCCTTCCTCCACCCTCCCAAGAGCCCTGACCTTTGTGAGCTTTTGAATGTCAGCCGCAGTGTTGCTCTGCTGTTCCGTATGGGGCTGACGCTTGCAGGCTGAAGCTGAAAATCATTCTTGCAACCAGTGCTTCCTACAGTTTACACTTTGGAAATAAGACAGCTATAAATTACAAGGTCAGGTTTTTAAACAGATGTAGTGTAATCACTTTAACAAAACCTTGATCTCTTGGCTTGATCTGTTTGTATTTTGATATGTACTTGTTCTTTTGGTGCTCCTGTCTCTACAGTTGTGCAGAACATGGTAATAACAAAGCAGTGAGTACTGTGCTTGGAGAAGACCAAGTAAGGAAACTGTTGGGCTCCGAAAGCCTCTTATGTAAGCAATGAAATCTGTATAGTGTCATTTTCTGTTTGGTTTTGAACAATTATGGAAATCGCTGCCAATTGCCAAAAAGCAGGAGTACCTCGGTTTCCAGGCTCCTGTTGTGTTACAGGGAGCATTCCCTGTAATATTTAGCCTTTCTTTTCTTTTCTTTTCTTCCTCTCTCTTTTTTTTTTTTTTAAAATGTCTTCTTGGTACTGGCAGATTTCAGCTCTTTTTTGCAGCTTCTGGCTAGATATCTTAATCAGAAATGGCCCTCTGGCAGCTGTACCGTAGCTGGAAGCATCGCCTCAGCTTGCTGATGCTGTTTGATGTCTTGCCTTTGCTCTTTCTGAACGACTGAGAATGTAAAACATTAACCCAAAACTCTTGTGTAGAGTTTTTAATAGCACTGCCAGTCCTTTGTAATGCTAAATTTTTACTAATTTGCATATTGAGGCTTTTCTGCCACCTTCATTCCCATTTGTCCTTCCAGGATTTTATTCTAACCTGGAATAAATTCTTAAAGAGTGGAGGTTTTTTTATCATTTGGTGGGGTGAGGAGGGCCACCAAATCCAGTTTGTGTTTTTCCTTTGCCACTATTCTGGAGTTATCTGTGCTGATGACATGGTTACTCAGATGAAGATAGTGTTGCATTGAAATTTATCATTATCTGAGACATTGTTTTTCAAGAGGATTTGAAACTGATGGAAACATGGGGTTTAAAACTTAAACCCAGAGAATATTTACTAAAGAGGCCTTTTGATGCAGTTGTCCAGTTTAATCTTTTTAAATTATTTCTAGGCTTTGTGCAACAGTTATAATACTTTTAACAGCTTAGTGAATGCAGAATCAGATTCAAAACCAAAAGCTTTTGACAGATTGTTTTATTCAAATTATTGATACTCCTTTTAAGAGGATTTACAGTAGTCTCTCATACCATGTATGTCTATTGTGTAGCCCCAGCAGCAGTGCAGCTAACAGTTGTTTTAAAAATATGCAATTACACCCCTTCATCCCTGACACAAAGGCTAGGTAAGATGCCTTTCTTGCAGAAATGGTTGCTTCGTAGCTGGGACGGCTGGAGAAGTAGGATTGAATTGCGTAGGTTTTTGGGTCGCTTGGCCTTTGATTTCAGGGATGCATTTCATGCCAGGGGGGAGTTCATCATCTTTGTGCATCAGTGTTTAGTGGAAACTGGGAACCTGTAGAAGGGAGATTGCTTTCTGAGCAGTCTTTCCTGAGCTACCATCATCTCTTCAGCTGTGCGAGGCATTTCAATATTATGGTGGAAGGTAGGAAAAAAGGCTTATAGTACAGGAGAGAACCACTAAGATCTGGAAAGAAGCAAGCCTATGCCATATGCTACTGCTTTAGCCTTTTGTGTCTCGTGAACCATGTTGAGATAGGTGCCGATCTCGCTGTTTGATTTATGCCTCTATGGGAATATAAAGTCTTCCTCGTTCAGTATCGCTTGAAACGTGGACAGTCCAGCAGAGCAAGATCATAACTTGGTCTCCTGTGTTACCTCAAGCAGCAGTGTGAAAACAGTGATCCTTGTTAACCTCAAGAAGCAGTAGCTGCTAGTAATTAGGGCCCTTCTAGTGCAATAGGTTTTCCTCTCTCTCCCTGCAGCAATGGATTATTTGCTGTAGTATTTCTACCAAGCATAGAGCTCACCTCCTTTAGTGCTGGAGTACAGGGCTCAGTCAAATTATTTGGTAATTGAAATGACTGCTGGGGTTAATATTTTTTGGGTTTGAATGTTTGTTCTTGTAGCTGTTGCAGCTATTGCACAAGGACTGTGCCAGCAAAGAACAGTTTCTGCTTGTGCTCCGGAGACTCTTGGTCTTGCTTTCTTGCCCAAATGATTCTTTAGAGGTGCATGTATAGTGCAAGCTTCCCATGTAGTTGTCTATCAGTGTATAACTGTTTGTCTTCACTGATTCATGAGTGTGGTCAAATGATGTGGGTGGGAATGCCACTTAATGAGTGTGCATCAGAAACTTTACGAGGGCTTTAACTCCACCTTTTCATTTTCTAAAGTCTGTTGAATTGTCTTTCAATCCTCCTCCTGAAAATAAACTGTGAATTTGAGGAGAGGGATGAAATGGTCTGAGTTTTATCAGCTGTGTAGCACTCTGCTTGCTGATGAGAAGTTCTGCTGCCCAGGGAACACGGCAATATGACGGGTTTTGCTGCATAATCTGTCTGGCCAGCTGTATTCTAATCTTTTAGTTTTTGGGGGGGCTGGCGGGGGAAGAGACTAGCTTTAAGGCAACACTGTTTTCAATAGATACCTTTGAAAATAGGATTGAAGGACAACTTAGTATGTCTGTGCTCTTAACATAGCTCTGAAGCTGGTAAGTATTGAAGGATTTCATGCCATAGTAAGGATGTATTTTGGCCTGGTCACAAATGTCAGCATGGCACCTCATTTCAGATGGCAAAAGTCATGTGGTCTGTTGAAGTACCTTTGATGCTCTCCATTTCCTAACTAACAACACGGTCTTTTGGCCTGTGTGTGTATATACCACTGAAATTCCCTTTACCTTAGAAGGCTGTGAGATTCCTGGAGCTACTTCAGGCAAGTAGGTCACTTGTATCTTGGGGAATTCCTGCCTTGGAAGTCCAAAATAAACGGAAGAAAAGGTCAAAGCAGAGCTTACAATTGTGAGCTGCACAGGGCAGAAGATTAGGGTTTTACCCTTTTCCCCTCCTCTAGATAGGTCCTAAAAAGCAAGAAGACTCTTCACAGAGAAGACGTGGCCACGAACACTTAACACTTGCCAATTACAAGGTCCACGCAACTGAAAAAGGCTTGAAAACCCATCAGTCTGCTCTATGGCTTGGAGGTACCTCCTAGCTGATGTGCATTGCAGTCCATGGCTTCCCAAGTACAGCTGTCACAGATGTATCCTGCAGAGTGGCGAGGATAAAGCACTTGGTGCCGCAAAGCTGTGCCTCCCGTGAATACTCTGAGTGGGAGCTTGCTGCTCTCAATCTATCGACCTCCATCCGCAAGTGCTCCGTGTTGTGCTTTTTCTATGAAAGTTGTGTTATTGTAGATGCTAATGTCATATCTAACTCTGTTTTCTGCACCTCATTGCTTTGTTCTTTATAAGATCTTGTGTTTTCTGCCACTCTGTCACTGCATTTCTGCTGCCCCTCCCTCTAGCTGGGTTTGTCAAGTCGCCCATGTCAGAAACTAAACTCACGGGGGACGCCTTTGAACTGTACTGTGATGTGGTTGGGAACCCCACTCCAGAGATCCAGTGGTGGTATGCTGAAGTCAACCGGGCTGAGTCTTTCAAACAGCTGTGGGATGGCGCTCGGAAGCGCCGTGTCACCATTAACACTGCCTACGGGGCGAATGGGGTGAGTGTGCTGAGAATAACCCGCCTTACCTTGGAAGACTCTGGGACTTACGAGTGCAGGGCCAGCAACGATCCCAGGAGGAATGACTTGAGGCAAAATCCCTCCATAACATGGATTCGAGCCCAGGCTACTATAAGCGTCCTTCAGAGTGAGTCCGGCACCCTACAGTAGTGGTACTGTAGTATCTAGAGGCAGTCTAGTGACCCTTACCCTCCCGTTACCCTGATAAAACCCTCTACTACCTTGTCCTGGTGTTTTGAACCCGAGACTGTTCCTCCGCCTGTTGTGGTGATGTTGTCTGCCATCTTTGTCTCTCCTTAGGATCAAAGGACTTGGGAAAATCTGTGGATCCGTTTTATAGCTTCTGTGTGAAAACAACCCTGGTGTTGAATTTGTTTCTTCCCTACCCCCTTTAGTTTTGTAGTAGGTTTCCAGCCACACTAATGCTGTCCTCTCCATGAGTGCCTTCATATTTGATTTCTGTGTTCTTCCCAGGTTTAACTGTTTTATTTCTTCTGTTTTCTTGGAATTTCTCTGAATGCCTTCTCACATGGTTTTGGTTGCATATATGCTTCTGTACAAATCCTTCCCTTTCAGTTACACGTCACCTTTAATGTTTAGATTTTTCCATGAAGTCGTGGTGTTTCTTTTCCTTTCTGGACAGCAGCATGT
The DNA here is from genome assembly GCA_013397275.1 of Burhinus bistriatus. Classification (NCBI taxonomy): domain Eukaryota; kingdom Metazoa; phylum Chordata; class Aves; order Charadriiformes; family Burhinidae; genus Burhinus; species Burhinus bistriatus. The sequence goes on from VYXH01005714.1 coordinate 210,822, forward strand.
TCCTAATGAGTTCACTGATGCAGCAGCACTGAACTGATGCAGCTATTCTTAATCCAGCCTATGAAAGGAGAGGGGGGAATATACTCCCCCAGTGTTGAACTGATAACTTTAGCTAAATGACGTTCATCGGAGAATGCAACTTTTGGCAGGGAAAAACTTTCAAAATCAGAGAATGTGGTTGACCCAGAATTGCTTTTTGTTCTCTATTGTTACAAGACTTTTCTGCATTCAGCTCGCTTTTAAAGCAGACCCAGACGAGTTTGGAAATTTATAATCAGAGTCGGTAGAGAAGAACCCCATTTCATTTTGTTTAAGATGCAAAACTCTTGCATTTGCTAACAAGATGAAGAAAATGTCTAATGAGTTATAGGTAGAGTGAATTAAATCTGCAATGTGAGCCTGCTGCATGGAGGTACAGAACTTGCTTGCTTGGTGATTTCTCAATGTCCTAAGGGGGCAAGGAGAGTAGAGCATAGGTGTTGTCTTGCTATTGTGCTCTGTGCATAAGTAAACTGTTTATGTACCACTTTGAGTTTTGTCTGGGTACAAAAATGTCAAACTTTGTAATTATGCCTGTTACGTCTTTGGATACCTTAAACCAAAAGTTTCCCTTAAGTGTGGTTCAGTCGGCACTGCTGGATCAGAGACCTTGCCTCTGGAAGATGTAAACACCACTGATAGATGTGGAAAAATGGACAGTGAACCCAATGACATGGATTGACTTGAAAATTTAAGTGGCATTGGGTTGTTCAGCTCAGACCTGCTCAGCTTTCAGTACTAATGCCTGATCCCTCCTGGCTTCTTTGAGGTCCCAAAGGACTCAGATCGGTCGATTGCTTGCATGACCTACAACAGCAAGAGCTGTGTAATGTTAGGAAATAACACTATCTCAAGACAAAGCTAAAAAATTTGTCTTGTAGGAAGTAACATCTCCTTGAAATCCCCACTGTTCCTGTTAAGACCTTTAGTTTTTCTTGTGTGGCAATGCTGTGGTGGTCCTGTGCTCCTCTCTTTGTGTCTAGTCAGTTTTAGTAACCTACTGAGGGAGAAAATCCTTTTCATATGAAAAGTCACCATTTGGGAATTACTATGAAGATGTCTCCGTATGGAAAGTGGGTTTTTCCTCTCTCAGGCCACTGATACTAATACTAACCTGCTCCAGGCATTAAAGTTTAACCTTTTGTCTTCCTCCTCAGTTAACATGGTCTGATTGCATCTGGTGCTACTAATTCTGGAGTGTGTATCATCACTTCATTGTTAAGTGCCTTATGCCCAGGATAATTCTTCTGCTTTTGTGTTTTATTCATGGGGGGGGAGGAATTGTTGAACATAATAATTTAACGCTTTTGCTCTGTAATATTCTGTATATTAAGAGATACGACCAGCTGCTGCTTGGGAAACAGACCACTTGGACATCAAACTCCTGCGTGGCCATGCTGGAAACAGAGATGGGGGGGGG
>VYXH01005714.1:218047-266686 GCA_013397275.1 Burhinus bistriatus
TTTTTTTTTCCTCCCCCCCCCCCCCCCCCCCCCCCTTAAAAAAATAAAATGTTTCAGGTTCTTGGATGTTTCAGTCATCAAAATGTGTTGTTTTGCTGTGAAGTGTAGTTAGTTCATTGATGTTCAGTGTTGTTTACCATTCAGAAAGCTTCAGATTTTCTAAGTTAAACTACGTATCTTAAAAATCACGCTTCATACAACATTAGAAATTGAGCACATCGTTCCTAATTTTTTATTCAAACTTGAATGTAGCTGCTCTTGCTGGAAGGCAGATATACTCAGAAAGCTCAGAGTTAAGTATAGCTTTTTAGTTCACCATTTTTAATTAAAAATGGGCAAGAATTATTTGTAGTGTATTCTTTTACAGGCAGGAAGTGCCTGGAAGTGGTTCTGGCCATCCTGTGCTTTCATTCTGGAGACCTGTCCCCTAGTCTACGCTCATAGTTTGGAGGAGAAAAGTAGTGATGTCTTTCCAAATTCCTCATCAGTTAATTCAAAGAGTTGAGTAGCAGGTTACTGAGCTAAATTGAAGAAAATGGGTTTTTGGGTGTTTGTCATGGTTTAACCCCAGCCAGCTGAAACCAGGACAGTGGTTTTGCATCTGCTGGAAAGTCTTACAGCTATGAAAAGCTAGGTTCTTCCTAAAACCACAGGACTGAGGGAAGTTGTTGGCTAAGCAAACTTGTTGCAGGTGCTTGTTTGTCTATAAAACTTTGCAGCCATATCAACTTACACTTGCTTTAATGATTTATGGTAGTAATAGTCCGGTAGAGGCTGCCATAGTTTCACACTTTAAAAAGAAGCTGATGTAGAACTGAAAGAATTCAATGTCTTACTTCCCCCCGCCCCAAGCATTGACTATAGTGGCTAAAAAGCGGTGGCCAGAGTATGATTATTTAACTATTAGGTCCTAGACACAATTAGAGAAAGCCAGGTATTCTGTGCCTTCCCTCACTATTGCAGAGTCTTAGGATAGCTTAGTAATGGCAGCAGTTGGGTGGGGTTGTCCCATGTCAGCTGGGTGAGGAGTGCATGTTTGCCAGCCTCTGCTAGCAGCGTTCGCAGGCACTGACATTCTGGGCTGCTGCGCTATTCCTAACAATGCTTTACCTGCCTGCACTTTAAACGACAGTTACTGCTTTGATGTTTGATACTAAATGATCATTCTTTCTGCTATTAAGATGATCTTTAGTTTTAACTCTGTGAAAAGTGGGTATATTATTGCTTATCTGAAAGACATATTAACTTTATAACTAACTTTAGACTTTCACCAGTGACTCTGGAAAGTCAGTGCCGTAAACACAGTGAAGACTTGAAGTATTGCGTTAAACTGAGCAGCTTTTTCCATGTGTCTAAGCAGTTTTCATGTGTAATTAAATTATTTTATTATAGTGCTGTTCTGCAGGGTTTCTGTTCAGCTGCATGCTATTTACTTAATGTGTTTTAAGAAAAATTAATAATTTTAAAAAAAGGAAGCCTTTCAGTAAAGGGAGGGAGGGATGGGGAGAACTGTACCTTATTCTGTGCCGTGTGGAGATGTAAATTCTGCATCACATCATCGTTATGCTTCTCTGGTCTAAGGTATCTTTTGTAGGTAAATATCTGAAGTCATTTGTAGCCAAAAGCTTTTTGAAGGATGGCAAAAGCTGGTGGACTTGAAGTTAACACCATCTCAAATGTAGATTCATCTTGAGGGGGGTTTTTTGTGTGGTTTGGTTTCGGGTTTGGTTTATTTTCACGTGTTGCAGTTCTGCTTTTCTTCTGGCTGACTTGCATCTGTTTTTCCCTCTACTAGTAGTTATTGCATTAGTTTTTCCTCAATTTAAGTGGCAGCAGATTCCTGTGTGGTGTCTTCCTTCATGAGTTGACCAGCTTTTGCAGTTTTTCCACATCCAGTCTGAATCACAGAAAACTACTAATGGACCAGTCCCATATCTGTTACAGAGAAAAAGAAAACAGCTCATGAGATGACAGTGTCAGCCTTGATGGTATTTGTAGTCTGTCGCTTTCCAATTGGCTATGTATGATTTTTTTCAATGCAGATAGTACATACAAATCATGTTTCTCCCTCAAGGGGAGGTAATACCTGACTAATAGGCTAGTGACTTGAGGATGACTTGCATCAAACTGCCTGTAGTGCATAGTTAACAGGTGTCAGGCTCCTTCTTGGCTTTTAAACTAAATGCAGCTTCTTCAGCTAAATTGGTACTGACTTTCCAGACTAGAGCTCACCCTTTTTCTAGGCAAACAACTTTCTTTATTTCAAGTAGGTACGTCTGCACAACATACCTTGAATTAACAAGTAGTAGCTGTGAAATTCAGTTAAAAGACTAAAGCATGGGGGAGGGGGGTGTGTGGAAATAAATTCCTAGCCTGCTCACTTTTGGTTGCTAACACAGTACTTAACACGGCTCATGTGTTCTCTCCCTGTCTGCAGGATTTTGAAGCCCAGAGCAGAAGAGTCAGGGGAATACTTGTGCGTGTTTGTGTTTTCAAACTCTCCTATAGCCAACGCCACTATAGAAGTGAGAGGTACTCTTTTTTTGTTTTGTTTTTGTTTTATTTCCTCTCCTTGAAAGTGAAGTGCTTTCACTGCCTCTGCCATCTCGCACACTGCCTGTACAAGAGACCTAACTCAAGAGGTCTTTCCTCATGAAATGAAGCCTGTGTCCAGTCCTTGGTCATAATTTCAGGGAAAGTCTTGCACACAGTCCTAGGGGAAAGATCTCGCAGATACGGGAAGATGACCATTGCACTTCTGGTCTGCAGAGGGTACTAAAACACCTTCTAGCATGTGCTTCTGCATTCTTTTCGTAAATCTGGCTGTCTAGCAGGATAAAGATTGCTGTAGAATACGTTGGTGCTCATGCAAAGACAGCTGTGGTTTGCTCCTGGTTTCACAGTAAATGAGGCCATCGGAATATATTCAATGTACTTTGAATTTGTCTGTTCTGAATATGAAAAAAGAAAGAACCGGCATCTCATGTGTGGCAGCTCCGAACCGGTGTACTTGTAGGTTTTTGTCTGCAGAGACTATTTCAGCTGCTGGCATAGCCTGCATTCTGGTTTGCACAGATGTCCTGTACCAGATTGGGGTTTTCTACTTTCATGTGGTTTTGTTGGGTTGGGTTTTTTTTGGTTTGTGTTTTGGTTTGTTGGTTTTTTTTTTGGTGTATGTTGGTGCTCTTCTGACATCTTTTGGACCCTAAAATCATAGATAGAAAATGCAAAATGTGAAGGTAGCCTGAAAGAGAATCTTGCACGGCAGCAAATGTGCTGTTTGCACTGAGTTTTTCTGTAGTTCTTGAACAAAAGAACATTGTTTTAGACGTACACGGAGCTTATGGTGTTTTATGCAGTGTTACACTGCTGCCACAATAGTTATTTGTTTGTTGAATAACTGTGGAAACGAACTGACCCACTGCACTGCAGTAGCCATGGTTTCCCCCTTATGTGCTGCAGTAAGATGGAATTGATGCATTGTGGCAGCTTTGTTAGTCAAAAACAGATGAGATCACGCAAAAATGTGTTAAGTCTTGCAACCAGCCTATGCGCGTCTGGGACTATACTGGTGCTTGTTTTATGAAGGTGTACTGTAAATTTGTTTGAAATCTAAGTTAGTGTTACTTACCATCTTCCTTACATCCCTGGCTTCAATGTAGAGCTTCCTTTGCTGCTGTTTGAAAATAGCAACTGGGAAGGAGGATGCTTTGCACTATTTCTTAGCAGTGACGCAGCCTATCCTGATTTATATGGTGATCATTGCTGTTTAAATTAGGTACCACAGATCTGTAGCAAAAGCTGAAAGCTGACCTCTTTCCTGGGAATTTCTGGTGCCTCACTGAAGACCGCATGGTCAGGTTCCTGAATCCGAAGTGAGGAAGTGGGAGTAATTCAGCAGTCTGCGTGAAATGACAAATGCGCAGTATCGTTCCGAATGCTGTCTTTCCTCTCTAGAGGACAGCATATTTTGAACCATAAAGCTTCCTGGGGAAGAGAAATATTGCCATATAAATAAGCATTCTGACTGATATTGTACCAAGAAAAGCTTGCTGATTTCCAGTGTCGATCTTAAAAGGTTTTTTCCAATCATCTTGCCTAAAACATCATATCAAAATATACCCATCGTTTAACCAAATCTGGTGCAGAAGCTATCTCTGCAAGGAAAAAGGAAATCTAAAATATATGCTCATGCGAATGCACTACAAGTTCCTGTTGGCCTAGGATTAAGAAAAATCTGACTGCACCTCTAAAAATAATTCTTGCCTTGCCTACAGCAAATTGAATTAAAACTTAACGTTGTACTTCTAGTGGGCTTGTCTTCTGGGTGTTCAAGGTATGTAGGTGTAGGTTGGGTTTTTTCCTCTTTCTTTTCGGGGGACTTTTTTTTTTCATTCTGCTCTTATGCTCTAATTGCTAAATCTTCTAATATTATCTTAATTAAGATCTTAAGTCCTTCCTGCCTCTTCTAGGCTGCTTTGGGTGACAAACCACTTCCAGAGACAGGAAATTTAACTTTGATAATGGATTGAGTAAGACCTTTTACAGCTTTGTATAATCTCTCAAAAGACTTTTTAGAAATGTTTTGGCTTAGGGCTTCTCTGCTGTTTGGTGGCAGGTGGGGACACGGAGAGAACTTGGCAGGGAGGTTTACAGGGACATAGGATTTAACGTTGTAGAAAGAAAAGCCAATATTTCTGATTGAAGTACTGGCACAAAGGGTAGAGGGAGAATAACTAATTCTACTAACAAATTTTCATGGGTAATTTATATATAAATATAAATGATTAGTCATCAGTTAAAAGTTAATGACTCCAGCACCACTCTTGAGAGGTATTACACCTGCAGCTTGCTCAGCAGTTGCAATTCCAGGATTGGTAACCCTGTTCTCCAGCTCCGCCTTACAGCATCACAGGAGTGACTGATGGGCCTCGAATTCCTCCTTGGCGGAGAGAAGTACCAGGGGTTGTCTAGAGCAGGAAGTACCTCATCAAGTCTTCTGCAAAGCAAATTGGAAATAGAACATGTGTATACTTTTAAACTGAAAAGACACTTGCTTATCTAACTCCTGTTACTTGGAACCTTTTGTAGTAATAAATTGGGACTGCATTTAAAGCGCAAGTTAGAGAACTTTGCAGCCTCCTTGCAGTCCTAGCGCTGTATGTAAATTCATTCTGATCAGACAGTACTCCTTTGAGTTACTGCTCCGGGAAGAGCCGTACAGCTAAACTTCTTTGGTATCGCACATATTTTCTTGGATGGAAATGTCTCTGAATAATATCCATGCTAGTTGCAAAGAATACACAGGCGCTTTTTTTTTTACTTTGCACAGGAAGACATTCTCTGCGATTCCTGCAGTTTGGTGTAAATATTCTACACGTTCTGCCAAAGAGGTTCTGGTTTTCAAAGCAAGCAGATTTTTGATACTACTTCACATGTGGAGATGTTACCTAGTTGTTAATCAAGGCATATGTAATGTATCAGTAATGCATGAATCTTGTTTGACCATGCAGATGCCGTAACTTAATGCTTACCTGCATGGATGACCTGTGACAGTATTTGTGGTTAAGCAATTGTATACAAGTTTAATGGCTTAATTGCTAATTGTAATTATATTGCAATTTTTAACTGCTGATGCACATAGAAAAGATGGTTCTGAATACGAAAGTGCTTGTAGACCAAAATAGTGACTTTCTGACAACTTGTGAACAACTTTAACAAATGCCTCGCAGCAGATGTAATCCAGGATATACCAGTGCCATTTGCTTTTTATGTAATGTTACTTGTTTTCTTCCTGAATCTCTGCGTGTGCTATGTAAGAAGATAAAAATGCAGAAACGTGAGCATCGCTTTTAGAATTGCTAGGTGTGCTTGCATATTTAAAACAGATTTTCTTGGTAAAAAGATTACTAGGGCAGCACTAGTATAACAGCAGTTGAAAATACTGGGTTTTAATGTCAGTCTCTCGGAATTCCCAGGAATGGCGTGTCTGGCTTCCCTCATGCAGTTGGCTTCTGGATGAAGTGTCTGGTGGAGACTTTGAGTATTCTTGCTCAAATTCTCAGAGCTGTTAGGGGTATTGTGTTGAGTGCAGCTCTAAGCCTGAAACAACAGGCTGAGCAAATGCTGATATTGGGGAGATTCCACCTTGAAACAGGGATCTTTCCCCACCCTTTGCTTTTGCTGTGAAGTCAGTTGGCTGAGAGCGTTGCGGGTAACCAGGCTGTGATGTATGATGTGGTTATTTTCAGCAGGAACAGTGATGATGATCCTGCCAGGCACTAGCCAAGATGTGGTGTGCTATATACTGCCCATCTGGAAGTAGGCTTTTTTAATTGCTCTGTTGCCACACAGTGGAAATACCTGCAGTGCTTTTGCTGTGGTGGTGTGATGCTGGAGCTCTGAAAATTTGAAGACTAAAAGGGGTGGGGGGGGAAACACCAACCCAAAACGCAACCCTAAAGAACTCTGCCTCTGCAATCTTTCTGCTCTTATCAAGATCTTGGGAGGAGGAGGAAAAAAGTTTATCTTTTTGTCTTCTGATAGTCCACCAACCATCGTCCGTTGCAGAGCAGGAGCAGTGAGAACCAGATGGCAAAGAGCGTGCTTCCAGTTCCCTCTGGCTGCCCCCAAGTAGTGCAAGCATCAAGATGTTGTATGTAGCATGACTGATGGAGGGTATCTGTTCTCTCAGCCCTGCCTTCCCATCAAAGGCTCCCTTCTTTCCCTGCACTTGGTCAGGTAGAGCTTTTTAATGCCTCTTCCTATTATAAGGCCTTTCTGCCATTACCTCATCAGGGGGATTCAGGGGGATCTGAAGGTGCCAGAGCACTGGAACAGGCTGCCCAGAGAGGTTGTGGAGTATCCTTCTTTGGAGACATTCCAAACCCGCCTGGCTGCATTCCTGTCCAGCCTCCTCTAGGTAACCCTGCTCTGGCAGGGGGGTTGGACAAGGTGATCTCCAGAGGTCCCCTGCCATTCTGTGATTCTTCTGACTTCCCTCCTCATCCCTCGCTCATTTTGCCCCTTTCTCTTCTATCTTCCCCAGTTGCTATTGATTTCCCAATAGCAAGTGCTCAGACCAGTCCCATTCGCTGCTTCTGAGAGACATAAAACTTAGCACTTTTCAAAAATGCTTATTCCACCCCTTAACTTCAGCTGAGCCAGAGGATCTTGTTTCACATCTGATACCTGCAATCAGAATGTTCCTTTTCCACTTTCACTCTTGCTCCAGCCCAAGCAGCATGCTGGAAAATGAGGGGTTATTTCAATAGCTGTGGAAGATCTTGATTTCTTGACTCCTGGCTGTCTTAAACCTCTGCTGCAATTTCACAACGTTGTACCACAAATAAAGAAATCAACCGTGCTCTTAGCACAACTGCATCTTAGAGTGGTCCTAAGCATTACACAGAAAATGCATGTCATGTTCCCCTTTCTTGCAGAACCTTTGGTGTCCTAGCTTTCCACCCAGGCTATAAAGGTAGATGTGGATTAGAATTGTAACGCAGAAAAATAGATCTTCCAGAGCCCTTTTACTAGGTCACCCCTAAGACAATAGTTTTTACATGTAAGAGTATTTTTAGGTTCTTTTGCCCTTGCTTTAATTTTGTCTTTTAATGGGAAAGCTTGAAGAGGTTTTGTGAACTGGGACGTGGTTTGGAGGTGTTTATGCATATTGGTTCTCCTCTGCTTTTTAGTAATGCTAGCAAAATATCTTGAAAATACTTGGAAATTAAGGACTGAATACCTCCTATATATCAAGAAATGACATTGCACGCCCTGTAACAAGAACACCCCCCCACCTCTTTTCAGGGCTGTGTTCAAAGCACACCATTCACAAAGCACTTGCTGCACAGTGCATCTTGTGCCTCTTGGGTACTCGAAGCATAAAGGCCCAGTGTCTACTCTGGCACAAAACCCTTTTCTGTTGTGATTCAGTTTAAAACTATCAAAAGAATGATGCTTATCAGAAGTTTACTCTTGTGTCAAAATGAATGAATCTGTATTTAGATTATTTATCTTTTTTAGTAGCAATTAATTTAAACTAACCCTGCCCCTTTTTGCTTTTTCATATGCTGTTTCAAACAAACTTTCAGTATTTAGCTTTCCTGTTTCACAATGTAAGGATAAAAATGTTGCTTGCTTTTATCAGGGGCATTATATTGGTTTCGTTGATGTAGGAGATGACATAGCACGTTGTGCCCACGTCTCTACAGCCAACTGTATCTGAACAGAGATGTGGATTCTGCTGCTTAAAAGCTGAAGTGAAATCTAAATCCTTTCCGAACAAAACCTGCTTCATTCTGTGCTTTATCTGTTACTGGCACTGGAGCAGAATGCTGTAAGAAAAATCTTTGATTTGAAAAGCTTCACAGGAAAACATCACTCTGTTGCTAAATCTGTGACTGAGGTCAGTTGCAATGATATTCTAGTTGTAGTTTGTACAGCAGAACACAATTAGCCAAACAGTTTGGTAGAATAAGTACTGGATTAATATCTCAGCTGTAGCTTGAAACTGGCTAGCATCAGATGCCCTGAAATACTAATATTCTATGTAGTGCTCCGCTCAGACTGCGTACAAAAATAGTCCCTGTCCTAGTAGAGCTGGAAATGGCTGCTGCATAAATGTGCCCAGCAAGGAAGGAGCAGAAAGTATTCTTGTTACTTGTGCTCTCATTGGGATAACCTGGCAAAGATGTCCTCTTCTTAAAAAAATATAATTATCTCTTGGCCGTAGGAGAACACTAGGTCACCCTGCAGCAGAAATTAAGGTGTCCTAGAAAGCTTTCCCTCTTGCTTGCTTTCTTTCTCTATCAGAACCACGAGAAGTGGACCAGCTGCAGGGTGCTGCCTGGCTGTACCCTCTTCTCTTGCAAGGTTCTGCTTTGGCTTGCTGTCTGACGGTGCTGACAGATGGAGACTGCGTGGGGCTTCATTGTTAAGCTGATGAATCCTATTTCTTCTTTTCCTAATGGGGGTAATTTGCAGTTGCTTTTGAGAGCCCGTCAGGGTCAGGTTTGGGACAGTTGCATTGCCACCTTACGTCGGTCTCTTGTGCTCTGCTCTGCTGGCCTTCCATTTTCATTAGGTTGGATGCGATCTCTGTATATCATCCTCAAGTAAGCAAAAGCCGCAGTGAAGTCACTGGCTTTGCCAAGCTCCTGCCTAAAAGAGAACTTTCCAAGCCTAGCAAGGAAGAGATGGCACCTTTCAGTAGATCACGAGATGAAATTCACTTCTTGCTGAACCACCGTCTTTTGGAATAAATGTTATATTCCTCTTTGAGGCTGCAGACAGTGGTTTGAAAGGACATTGCAGGTGCACATTGGTGCTTAGTATCTTGAAGGTGTAATGCAGCACACTCAACCCTAAAACTGATTTTTTTTCTGCTTGGGGACCTTCAGCTTGAAAACTTAATTTTCTCCAAGTATTATTGCCCCTTATAGGCAAAAGTAGTATGTGACGTTCTTTCCTTTCCAGCTTGTTTCAGATTCTGTACCCAGCAGCTTCTTTTTGCACAACACCAGAGAATCGTTAATGATCTGGTATCTTCATTCAGTTCATGGTTTTTTGTCTCTCAAAGTATTTTCAAGATACATTTTAGGTGTCAGTTTTCTTAAAGATAAATAAAACCTTTAGCGCCTCGTTCTTACGTATCACAGTTATGGTTAGCATCAGTTGGCATTTGTCTAGCTTCATGCATTGGTCTTGCTATATGGTCATGTATATTGAATATTGTTAGCAAAGCCATTACTTGCCTGTGTGAGTACTTACAGGCTTTGATCCAGTACTTTCTTCACCTTCTTCCTTATGGGATGATACAGTTGTAGTATTTTTCTTAGGTAACGAGCTCTTTTTCAGCTCCCTGCTGAAAAGATGTTCACTTAAAAATTAAAAAAAATAAATAAAAAAAGAGAACGCGCTTAACACATTAAAATATTTTAAAATGGCATAACATCCTTAAGGGTTCTGCCAGAAGTCGTGGAGTTAGTTTTAATTTCTGGTGACCAGTATCTCTGCCAAGGAACTGCTCTCTGCATCCTCTGCAGCAGTGTCCAGCGTGGAGGATCGGTTCGGCTCATCAGTGCATACTGACAGCTCTGGCTGTTGCTAAGTTGAAGCAAATCATGCATTAGAAAATACAGCTAAGAGTTAATAATTCTGTAAGCAGCAAGTGCATGTTTCTTTACATGGCAAATGGTCAGAACTTCTGCAAAGCTCAGGCGCGTGTTGGAAATTCTGTTTGAATTTACATAGGCATTTTGAGAAGAGCCTGGGTTGATCAGCCTCTCCTGGTGGTGTCTTTTCAGGTGAATGCACAAGTACTAAGGAACACTGTAGCTTAAGTGTTCTTACAACCATGATTTTTCTGTTGTTCAGAAGCTTATTTTAATTCTGTCTCTAACAGCATTATCAATCAGCTGCATTACTGTCCGAAAAGAATCTTGCAGCAGTAAGGCGTGGGATGCTTTCTGCATTTGAAAAGTCCTTGCCTTTGAAATATGATAATTCCTTTAGCACTTAAACTTGCTGAACACTTTCCCAAAGAGTTGTGATGTAATTTTTGGGAAGAGCAGGTTCGGCTGATGATGTCCTGTTGCACGAGATGTTTTGTTTGTCTTTGTTCGCTGCGACTGATGACAACTGTGAAATTTGCTTAATTCTTTTAGCTTGCAGCTGGAGATAAGCTGTCACAAATCTGTGCTCCCTCTCTGTACCTGTCTATAGGGGTTGCTAGTGGTAAAGGGAACTCTCCTTGAATAGACCCTTATAATAAATTCCAGTGCCCGGGGGTCTTTTCCTGGAGCACTCAGATTGGACTTTGACTGGATTAACAGATCAGTGTCCTGCCATCACACAGCAGGCCACGTGTGACATAATTAGCAAGCTAGAAAGCGAATGGGCTTTAAAGGTGGCCACTACAGCACCAAAGCCATCTGCTTAAGCGAAGGTTCGGCTCAGGCAGTCCATTGATCCATTGTAATCTCTTGTGAGGTATTGGGCTGCAACGGGCTGCTGTGACAGACGTGGCAAATAGCAGTGACGTTATTTATAGATAAATTCATTCAGAAGACCCTCTGTTGATATTCAGGGCTGTGTTTTTCATGTGGTTGCCCAGCTTCGCCTGCAACCCTTTTTAGAATATATCTATTTGTGGGTAGGCTGAATGAAATGGTCTTTATTGGAGGGATTTTGACTTCTGCTGCATTACAGATACCCAGCAGTACCCAGGAGTAGTGCGGCTGTAGGGCATAACAAGTGTTAAGTGTAACAAGTCACAGCATGTTTGTGGACCAAATCTAAAATCTTGCTGCAAGGAAGAATACCTTGATTCAGCTTTCAGAAATTCATGTTAAGACAGCATCAGTTCAGAGTCCTGACACAATGCGCAAGTTGTAACCAGACAGCTCTGTTTCAAAGCTGAGGGTACTGCAGAGCCGCAGGGACCTCCTGAGCAGTGGGGAGGGAGACATGGATGTTTCTCAGCTGGGGAACAGCTGGGCCATCTTAGTTTTGTAGGTTTGTGGTAGATAATGCAAGCTTGATGTTGCAATTTCTCCCTTGTCCCTCAACTTGTCTGGCAAACCAAGCCTGAAGGACGTTCTTACAGATCCTCGGTTGAGGTGCTGCTCGGAGAGACATGGGAATCACAATTTTTCTTCTGTAAGATGGGCTCAGTGTGGAAAAAGCAACAGCTTTCAGGGAACTTGTTGCTTATTTTCTGTTCAGATTCTCAGAGCTTGAAATGAACTTTCACTTTAATGAGCAGCTGGTAAACCGAGTGTGTTTTGTTTTGTTTCATAGCTACTCCTGACATCACTGGCCACAAGCGAAGCGAAAATAAAAATGAGGGGCAGGAGGCACTCATGTACTGCAAGTCTGTGGGCTTCCCACATCCCGAGTGGGTGTGGCGCAAGAAGGTCAATGGAGTATTTGAGGTAAGAAAACTGGGGTGTCAGGCATCTATTAACCTGCCAAAACCCCCAGTAAGGAAGGAAGCGAGCACCTTGGTTTTAAGGATATATTTTTTAGGGTGCCTTAAAACTTGGAGCTCCAAGTGCAGTTCCTCAAAGGCTGATACATTAGTGCGTAAAGCTGAAAAGTAACGAAGTGAGTAAAGTTCAGCAGCAGTGAATATTAAATGGATGTTTATATTGTTGCTGTGTGAACAGAGTTGCTCATTGCATTACTGTTGGGCAAAGTTGTGAGCTGTCCAGGAAGATGACATTCAAGGTATCTGCTATGAATTGCAAGATACGAGTTGTGAAATACAATTTAAAAACTCATTTGGTTATAAATTTCTCGAACTCTTTTCCAGTTTTACTGGTTGAGCTCACAAGGCTTAATATGAGGATGTGACAGTGATACCTATTAGTGTTTGAGATCATATTTTTTCCACGTGGCAACTGATCTAGTGAGCAAAACAATTTGACCAGCAATTGGAATAGCAGAAGAGAAGCTGGAGGTTGCTAAATCGTCAGCACACCTATTTCCACATTGCTGTATGATCTGCTAGAGATGTAGCAATTTGATTGCTAGATGAAGAAAAAATGTTGAGCAAGTAACAGTATGGGTTCATTTTTCACTGTTAGGTGCGAGCTTCAATTTTTATGGGACAGTGTTTTTATGAGTGACTTACCAAGTGCTGGGAGTCATTGGAGTCCTCTGTGGTGGTGGGCAGATTTCCCTTCACGCTGTCTTTCTGCTGAAGTTATTTGATAAATTCATCCAAGATTAACTTTCAGGAAGATCAAACATCTGTACTTTGTGGAAGTATTGCCCTTTTTTAATTCTTTAAACGTAAGCAACCCTGGAAGTCTCCTTTTCAAATGTAGAAAGAATATGGTGCCTTGAATTCCAGCTTCTGTAAATATTCCTGAAGTCCGTGGCTTAGGCAGCCCTGACCACAAATCTGTGAACAGTGCGTGTTTCTTTTAAAAACAGCAAAGGCAAAATTTTATTAGAGCGGTCATACCTTAAATAGTTTGAAAATGCTATCTAGAATAATCTTAACTAGTGCTACTTTTTCTTTTTTCCCCTTCTACGTGGAAATTGTTTTGTCCCCTGCTAGGGAATGTATCCTCTCTCCTGATACTTGTCTCATCTGTTTCACATTACTGCTGTAAACCGGTGAGTGGAGTGTAGCAGTTTCTCTTGAAGCAAAAGGCTGAGAACACGTAGCTTACATGATCACAATCACTGGCATTTCATGGCTGATACTGTTAAAGTAGGACGAAAATACAGGTTGTCATTTAAGCTGGGTTTTTTTGTTGTTTTGAAGCACTTCAGTGCTCAAAATCTCACGTAGTGAGAGATACAGAATAAACACTAGTAGTGGGCTTTTCTGTTGTGTTAAGGAACCAGCCTCTTTACAAGAATCCCTCAAATCTCTTCTAGTTTCCATGACACAGAAATGAAAAGGCACCAGAACTTACTAAAGCTCCTGCTCTCTTTCCTTTTCCACCTTTCTCCTTTTATCAGGACATCAACAACTCCTCTGGAAGATTCTTTATTTCAAATAAAGACAACTACACTGAGCTCAGCATCACAAACCTACAGATAAACGAGGATCCTGGCGAGTACCAGTGCAACGCAACCAACCAGGTCGGCTCTGTCTCGGTCACAACCATCCTCCGTGTCCGCAGTCACTTGGCTCCCCTCTGGCCCTTTTTGGGGATCTTGGCAGAAATCGTTATCCTCGTTGTCATCATAGTTATTTATGAGAAAAGGAAGCGGCCGGATGAAGTCCCAGACGGTAAGTGTGCTCAAAGCCGCTTGTAAGGAGGGAAACAAACAAACAAACCAAAAAAAAAAAAAAACCAAAAAGCAGAGTGAACTTGAGGAAGCAGAACAGAGTGGGACTTTGTGTCAGGAAGGATCAACAGCACAGTCCACTCAGCTCTGAGCTCTCTGCTTTCTCATCTGTTCATTCTGCAAACCTTAAGCCCAGCAAGTGCAGAGGGTCCATCCGAATGCTGTGTGAAATCCTAACACTGCATTCCCCAATCTCAGAATACAGGGTGGGAGGGCAGTTACTTCAATATCTTTAAAGCTTTTGTTACACAAGGTGGGTCTAGTGCTCCCCGTCTCTTTCCTGCTGTAGTACCCCTGAGAAATCCTGCACGTCAGCCCTGAGGAGTGTAGGGCCGCACAGGGGGAGGGAGAGCTGGAGACACGCTCATCCCTGATGGCACTCCCTCTTCCATGTGGCATCTGGAATGGGCAGGTTTTGTAAGAAAACATTACACTTAAAGGGATTGGGATGACAGAGATGCTTCAGAAATAAAACATGTTTTCAGTGTTAAAAGGACTCTTATTTTGGATGTAACTGAATTTGTATTTAAGGAGTGCTCTGAAAACTATACCTAATTGTAATAGCCACTGAGTTATATTTTCTAAAGATTAGGTGTTTATTATCAGGTTTGATGGTAGCAGAAACTAGTTATGCTCTGTTTGGTACACAAAAAAGCAGTAACTGTTTCATTTTTGAGCTGATTCTGCATACCTTCCTCTCTTAAAGATGGGAGAAGAGGCAGTTTGAGGCTAAAATGAGTATTTGAAAGAACCACATCGAGAAATAGGCTTTAATGTGAGACCTAGCTGCTTACTACAGTGTTTATCAAGAAAACCTATCCAAGGAAACCTTGTGAGAAGCTGCTGCTATGCCATTGTGCTGTAGGAACATGACGTGTCCAAGTAATGGAGCAGGTGCCACAGAGTATGTGGAGGGAAACATGCTGAATCAGTACGGGAAGCCCTGAATCGTTAGTGTCTTCCTGGGTTGGACGAGCCCTCTAGCATGGTGGATAACTTCCCAAGGTGGCTGTGTTGCAGCTTGTGCAGCAATGACTAGTTGTTGTCGAGCTGCACAAGGGATCAATAACAACGCAGCATGACGTTGGCCTTTTGCGATGAAAACATAGGTGCTGATCTGCTGGTGAAGTTTGGGCAAAAACAACTTCAGGGTTCCTGAGCTATGTTTCAGAGAATGGAAAAAAAATAAAAATAAATCTTAAGAAACGGATAATAAATGTTCATACTTTGAGAATGGCTGAGGCTTGGATCACTTCCATAGCAGATGAAAACTGTCTTAAGTAGTGCATACCTAGAGGAAACTAGCTTCTGATGTTAACCACTCAAGTAGCACTTACTAACTGCTTACAGAGCATGCATTGAGACTGGTCTAGGTGTGTATCCAACACAATTTAAACTGCCTAGTGCATGTTCCTCTGCATAACTAACAGCTTCACAGTTGCTAAGGGGTTTCTACCGCCAGCAGTCTGTCCTCAAAGTGGCTCTGAACCAGCCCAGAAAACTTTGAAAAAGACAATTTGAACGTTCTCTTGCACTTCTCCCATATTGCTGTGCCACATTGGTCTAACTTCAATGTTGGGATGGCTGGAGAGAATCTCACCTCTATGTTGATGGCTGTTCGTAGTTCCCTGCATTTCAGGCTGTATCTTGATGAAGTTTCACAAGGACCGAAACAAGATTATCAGATTGTAACTTAATATGTAAATATTCATTGCAAACAGCCTCAAATGGACTTAATCCAATAGAAATTGGCTTTGACTTGACCAGATCGCAATGCAACCACTACGTTAGTGCGATTAAGGACATGTTGGAGGTGAAGAGTTCACTAGCTGTTTGTGTCAGGCTGAAGTTTTCCTGGCTGGTCTGACCGCTCTTCAGATGCCTGAGGGATCAAGGCTCATCATCTCTGATGGAGGTGTCCAAGATGATGAGCCAAGTAACTAAGGTTACTAAATTTGCTTGCTCGGTCTGCTATTATTTTAAAGGCAGCTAAGCTTGAGTCCTGGAGAGTGGTGCACCTCTGTGGTTGACAAATGTTTTCTGTGTCCACTTTTTTGGAGGACAAAATCTGTATCACAGTCAATATCTGTGTATTAGGTTTGCCTTGATGAAGAGACACAATTGGCATAACATCTTTTCAACTAAAGGCCAACTTGAGTCCTACGTTCCCCTGGATACTCTTGCATTTTCTGTAATGGCATTTGAAGCTTTCCGTGATGTTGTGGTGGGAAACACCTATAAGCAGGGGCATTTTACAAACGCATATGTGAGAAATCGTTGATAGTCTGATTTCCACACTTGGATGTTTTACTTAGGTTATTCTTAATTTTATTATTTTAAATACATTGTTACGAAATGCCAAAGTTAATGTTTTAATGCAATGGCGTGCTTATCATTTGGAATTTAAACTCTGCTTCCAAAATCACACATCCACCTCCGCATGCTGCAGTGAGCGGTAGTGGGTACCATCGTTGAGCCTATAGCTGAGCCAGCAACTCATGCAGATATTAATCTAAACACCATATTACTTAATATAAATATTATTTGGCAACAGCCATGATTTCTTGCAACTATCAGCTAGTTTTCCGATATTTTTTTTAAAATACTGGTTTTGATGTGTTAAGCTTTAATGATGAGGGTTGTGGTTGTGCCAGATTTTCATATGAAGCTGCTGCAGCAGTAACGATTGAGCTGTTATTGCCTCCTTGCTAACAGGGGAAAAAACTGGTAGCCTCAAACCAAGGACACCTCATCAGCAGAGTAACCTCACTGCTGGCCTTTCTTACTAGGATGTGAATTTTGTCCTTAGACCACTCCAAATTTTTCCTTAGAGACCGGGATTCCTTCCTGTTCCCCCACCATCACCCTTCTCCCCGTCTTCCCATAGCAGAATAACTCTGGACCTTTCTTAGTCACCAGATTTCTCTGATCTTCTTCCTTTGCTCTGGAGTAGCAGGCAGAAGCAGCTAAAAAACCCAGGCACATTTGAGGATGGGTGGCTGTTTTGCATCTTACTTTGGATGGCTGCCTAGTGGATCGTTATCATTCGGCTTGGCATGTCCTCCTGCTGCAGGCTGGCTGTTCCTGCAGATGAGGTGTCTGCTACCAGTAAACAGCCTGAATGTTGGGGTACAAGCTTGTACCCGTAGTCTCTCCACTCTGCAACGCTTCAGGGTGGCCCGTGGGGTGCCGTAGATCCCACCTTAGGGAGAGGTATCTCCCATGTTCAGTGAGGCTTTTTTCCCCTTGAGAATCCTGTGATGTGCTGGCTAATGCCTGTCCAGCTGAGGGGATCTTGGGAGTAAGGATTTCTGCATAGACCTAGTGCAAAGATGACTTATTCAGGACACTTTGAGGATTTCTTACAAAGTTTTGGCGAAAAACAGTGATGCTAAACGTGGTAACTTCCCCTGTATGCAGAAAAACCAAAGCCTTTCTGGAGCTGAAGGAACTGTTAAAACAACAGTAGACCTGCAGCCTGTGCAGAGCCTGGCTGATTCTAGCGTAGGATAAAGTGCAGTTGAGCTGCATTTGTCTCGGGTCTTGCTGGGAGATGGTGGTGCCCACACTGAGCTCTCCCCTCCTGCAGTTCCCAGGTGACATCGTTTCTAGGGCTGGCTCAGCTAAGCCTGCACAAGTTACAGGCAGCCCTTCGGGGTGTGCTGTGTTCATCCCCTCGGACAAAACCAGCCCAAGTCAAAAGCTGGAGCAGGATTGCTCCGGGCTCCACTAATAACAGCACACTTAATCTGAGTCCTCTTACCTTTCTCAGCTTACCAGCCTGCCTTCACTGAGGTGCCACCTTCCAGAAACTGCTCGTCTTGCCGCTCTTTTTTGAGAACTGTATTGAACTATTTAGCATTTCCACATCTCCAAAGAATCCTCCGATTCAATGGTAGTGTAAGGTAGTGAGCAGATCCTGAGGGTGCCCCCACTCCACCCTGACTGGTGAAGAACTGTTTTTAGAGGAACATGATGTTTCTCAGGCAAACCCCCTTTGACAAAACAGAACAGTAATTTCGGTGTTTGTATTCGCAATGCACTTGTGTACGCACAAGAGGAATATCTGTAAGAACTTCATGGAAAAGCGAGTGGTCTTACAGCTGCGTCAGCCTAAAAAAAAAATAAAAAAAAAAAAATAAGCAAGGCTTGAGGGCTGTACCTTTTTGGCGAGTCTAAACAAAGAAGTGCCAAAAAGGACTTTGGATAACTGATGCTCAACAGAAGCACCCAGTTGCTAGTGGGGAATGTGGCTGTTTGGAGAGAAATATCTCTATCCTGGAAGGTGTCTGGGATGCTTTCCAGAGCATTTGGGAACTCTACCTGGACAGCCAAAATAAAGCCAACTGAATTAATTCCCTTTTCCTTTCTGTCATCTCCATGTTCCACTGGCTAAAAATTACCTGTCTCGGCGTGCCAACTACCTCATCTCTTGGCGGAGGGGTAGAGTGACAGATAACCTGGTTAAACTTGGCGCAGTTCTTCTCAGTTTACTGTTTAGCTGCGGAGTGAGGCCGCTTGGGTTTCAGAGTTCGGGGGATGAAGGGCTGTGTGTTACAAGACACCTTCCCAATGTATTCACTGGCCTTACAAAAGGTGTTACCTCCATCTAGAAGTGCTGCCATGCTGGAAGGGTGTGGACAATCCTTTAACTTTGGCATTTCCTGACGGCAGTTTTTTTGCATGGACCTTGCTTTTTGTCTTTAGTTTATTTGCTTTTTATGCTGCGGAACAGGGCTGCTCAGTAGCTCCTTTGCTGATATTTCGTCCTTCACATAATTCAGATTTGGGAGTTTGGTTTTTTTGGTTTTTTTTTTTCCCTCTACTGCTGCTGTGTAGCAGAAAAAGGAACTTTGCACTCGTGAAATCTGTAGTTCCACCAGAAATGGTGTGAGGGTGGCATTAGTGGGTGCCCAGTGCAGGTTCTTCCTGTCGTGCCTGTGGATTAGGGGCATTCTCGTCCTCCTGGGAGGACTGCAGTGAGTCCCTCCAGTAACCTGCCCGCAGGTGCCAGCCCCCTTATAACCAAATTATGTGCTGGAAGGAGAAAGGGAGGGCAGATTGCGCTTGAAGTTCTGCATCCTTTCAAAATGAGAGTTTTGACTTGCTTTACATGTGGTAAAGCAATATATGGATTGCATACCTTCTCCAGAGAGTGGCTAGGTTTTTGTAAATTCAAGAGTGGGTGAATAACGTGCAGCTTCCAGTGGCTTTTGGTGATGAAAGCTGCATGACCGTGGCATGTCGAGGCCAGAGGTGCTGGCACATCACTGCATGTATGATGGGAAAGGGTTTCAGCAGGGGACTGCGGATGCATTTTGCTCAGAATGCAAGCTGCTTGGGCTTCCCTTGACAATAAAAGGAAGCAAATAGCTTTTTATTCCTCTGTGGTATAGCTTAAGCGGCTTATTTTTGATAGACATAGCAAATCAGCCATTGTGACCTGAATGTAGTACATCAAAGATTCCTAAAGAAAGTGCTTTTTCTGTTGTTGTTGGGTCAAATAGCCTAAAATTAGCAAAGATACTGTTTTAAAGGTTTTGTTCTGGGGTAAGTAGAAAGTAAAAACTTCGTGGCTACATTCCCCCATAGGAATGTAAACAGTTTTTACTTTAAAATCCATATTCTACATGATCTTTAGTTCAAAGCCATGAGGTGACTGGGTTATAACATGTCCTTTTTCATTCTTCCCTTCTCATTTCTCAGCTTAATACAAAGGCTTTCCATAAATGTTTTTCTGCTCCGGCTCTGCAGAAGCTCCATCCATATCCCCACATTCTTTCTAATACTCCTTTTTTTTTTCTTGACTTTCCCTGTTCCTGCTATTACTGTAAGTAATTTAAAGAACAAAAATGTTTTCAGCTGAAACGGTTTACCTTGTAACAAGTTAATTTTTGGGGTTTTTTTCCTGTTACCCGCACCTTTCTCTCCAATGCTTAAAATTCATCAAGGGGAGAAAATTGTCAGACAGGCGCATTGTGAGACTGTGTAGCTGTCAACTACACCGATCAGGGAGCATCTTTGTATCACAGTGGTAATTGAATAGCTGGGCTCCTCCGGGCCTTTATATACTAATTTGTTAGATGCTATTACAGGATCAGAATTCCTCCAGTCGAATATAATCATGGCCAGAGAGTCTCCGTTGCCGATATGCTTGTGCCTTCATTCCATTTCAGAGCAATTGCTGTGTATTTATTGGTTTGCTTTATGGAGCAAGACCACCATCTGCATTCCCCTCTTCTTTCCTCCCTCCCTCCAAAACATGCCCGTTAACAAAGCCAAAGAGAAGAGCGTTGCTCCCAACCCGACGCACGTCGTGGTGGTAAATGCTGCCTTTGAATCTTTGCGTGTAACCAAAGCCCTAAGTGGTTTATGCAGGTTGTAATGCCCATGTCCCTGCAAACAGCCGCCTTGTGGGAAAGCGTCAGGGCCCAGCATGGCTGTGGACTGCTTTGAGTGCTCGATGTGGAGCCTTCTGAACGGTTTACTGAAAAATGTACTAAAAAAACCTTCAATTTTTCCAACTTGGGCAAACACATGTGTAAATTCTTATAAATGTTCTTCTCAAAAGTTTTTGAGCCACTGTCAAATTTTCTCTTCCCAGAAAGCAAAATCTCAAGCTAGTTTTTAATTATAAGAATTCCCCAGTGGTCTCTGTCACAGTTCTGACAAATTGCTTTGCAGACCATAGAAGCTGCATTGTAACACAAGACCCTGAAGCTGTCACAGATGCCGGCTCTTCCTTTTGAGAGTTTGAACAGAAATTGAAGACAAGTTTCACTTGAATAATGCTCCAGTTCACTATTGATCTGCAAAGGCGGGTCTGAGGGTTGCCACGTGCCAGTGTAAGAGCCACTGCTGAAGCTGCTGATCTCCTCCTCGCTGTGTCGATTTTTCTTTGCAAGTTTTAAAGCACAAGCAGAAGTGCAGAGTCCCTTTGGATCAAAAATTTGAATCGTAGCGCTGGAAGTACCTGTTACTGTTTAATTTTTAACTGCCACCAGCCATAGGAGGCTACACAAGATTAATTTGATATTAATAATAAACACTGTAGCTTTCCAAAAGAGGTAAAAGAAGCTGAGTAACATCTAAATTGCCTTCTAAATTAAGGCTGAAACTAAAGGTGGGGACACACACACACACACAAAAAACAGCCCCCTTCTCAGACTGCCAAAGCATGAATAGTGCTCCCAGACAGTTAACACAAGAGGAGGAGCTAAAGCAAATCTATTTGTCATTGTCTTACAATTTTAATGTCCAGATATTTTTTTGCCTGGAAGGATTGATTACACGTCTTACATAATGCATTCAAGACAGCAGCAAGTCTAACCTTTCAGTTCAGAAATGTGCTATTTCAGGGCAGCGCTAAGCAGATAATCACTATACCCACACGAAAGGCTTGGCTGGGTGGGGTTTTTAAAAATCTTGTATTATATAAACAAGGGGGTTTGGGGAGCCTGCAGATCCCCTCCAAATTCAAAAGGAAATTCCTGCAAAAGGAGGGGTTTAGTGTGGTCAATTATAAAATTACAGCTCACCTGGTAGCGTTTCAGGAGCAGAATGGAATGAAGCCGTGTACTGGGAGGATGCTCTCTATGGCCATCGGTTTTACATGCTATTAGAGACAATCCATTACTAGAGCAGGTCTTCTGGCATAACGGTTTTGAGTTATATTGATATTTGTCGGTTACTATGACTTCTTTTTTTTTTTTTTTCCCCCCCTTCAATTGCATCATACCCTTAAAAAAATGGTGGTAAGTGAGAGATCTGCATGCTTTGGAGTTTGTTTAATCTCCGCTTCAGTCTATACAATGCACAAGTCATAATGTTAACACTTTTTCTTAAAACTTCTTCATTCACGTTCACAACTAATTTGGATTTCAGTTTGCTGTTTTTAATCTTTATTTAGTCTAATTTTGTACTTATTTTTCTGTTGTTCTGTTGCCCCCTGGTTTGGCTAAGGTTTCGGTCTTTGTCTGTACTGTACTGGGGATGCTTTTCCAGCAGTTAAATGGATGACCAGGATAGTAACACCCAGAGAAGTTTTCCTCAGTCTTATTTTAGGTTATTGATGGGAAAGGGACAAGTGGTGGTGACCCACCATATAATCTTAAGTATTCCAAGAGGCATTTTTGTTGGATCTTTGTTAGGAAAACACTCGATGGCAGCCTTTATAAATGTGAAGCTTTTTTTTTTTAAACACACAAAACTACTTATCTGAAACAGGCATCAATATTCTAACAGAGAAGGAAAAACGGTTATTTTATAGTGAGAGAGAGCTTGTATCTTAATGGTGCAGTTTGATAATTCTGAAGTCCGGCCAAACAAACTCTCAAAGATGTCAATGGTGCTTGTTAGAAAGCCAAGATCACTGAGTCTTAGAGCAGAGTGGCATTGGTAGCAGGGCTGCTCTGGGGGTGGGGGGGACTCCGGGTTCTCCGTCTGTCCGAGGCTTTTCCCAGCCAGCACGCGGAATGTGTAGTGCAGCCTGCTTTAAAGATCTTTTGTGAATCAAAAGATGGTTGTGGAGGGAAGTTCTAGATTTACTGTGCTTTGTGTTTCAGTACCTGATGTGTCTCTGTATATCTCCACTGTATATACAACAGCACATTGATGTCTGGTTGTCCTTACTAGTCCTAGTTCTCTTTGTATCTTGTCCGATAGTGTACTGTTGCTGGTAATGGACTTCTGTGGACACTGGTGTGTCGCTAGTGTGTTATTTTGGCTGTAAAGCTCTTGGTTTGTGGTTAGTTCTTTATTTTTTTGAAATATTTTTTTGTTCCGGTCACTGTCTGTGCTAGCGGTGGCTTTGCCTATCCGTTGCCTTGAAGGTACAGGTGGAGTAATGTCCCCTTTGACCGACATTACTCCTAGCGTGTGCTCATGCGGATGCCTACACTGTTAAGACTGTAGTTTCCATAACTGCTTCATGTGCACTAAGCACCCTTGTGGAATCCTGCTGAGAGTTTCTGAAAGACTTCAGTGAAAAACCCCTCTAGCACAAGGTGGGAATGGCAACTGTTGAGTGCCAAAACCAGCAGGTCCTGAATTGGTCCCCCCCCAAAATACTTCTACATGAGCGTTAACTTTCTGGATTGATTTTTGTACTGCTGTTCAAATGCACTTGTGTCTTCTGTAGTGCAGCTGGAGAGCAAAATAAGGTGTTTTATAATTCAAAAAAAATGTTTAATTGGTCATGAAAGAGCTAATGTGAAATATTACTCATTGGCAGATCTCTTTCCAATTCTTAAACGAGAATATTTTTGCCAAGAGACACAGGCAGAACAATGCTGTCAGTCTTCTGTAGTTGAAGTCTGCGGTGCCTGGAGGTATTACAACACCCCTAACTTTTTTTGGTGTTTTGAGCCCTGTGCTCTATCAGACACACACACAATGCCTGCCGCTATCCAAGGACTACATTTGGATACTTGATTCAAGTATTACACCTTCAGCCTCCTCCTAACCTGGTCTGTTCTAATCAAATATGGAAAAAAATGGAGTATGTAGAGGTTGTGTCACATGGGGGGGAAGATGAGCATATGGTGTATATACTGTTGTGTATATACCAGTAATTGCCTATCAGCAGTCGAAGAATGGCTTTTAAAAAAAAAAAAATAAAAAAAATTATATATATATAGATATAAATCAATGCAAGAAAACAACCAGCAGGATTTTACAACTGAAATGTTGGTTTGTCTTCTCATCTATTTTTTATGAGATTGAACCACTGGAACTTGGGGACAAGATGAGTCTGATCATATTGCAACAATCTGTCCGCTACAGTTGCAGTTCTTCATGACAAGCATTCAGAGTGTTAACTAAAACCATTGAAGCAACATACCTGCCATTAAAACTTGAATCCAGAAAAATAACTCCATGAATCTTTGCACTACCAAGTGGAATGGCCTTTAATGCTGTAGATAGATTGGTTTGCTGTTTGCCGTTCAGCCAGGGTACAGCGCAAAGACTGACTCTTCTTTTTCTTTCCTTTCCTTGTCTTTCCCTGGATTGCATCGGAATTCTTGCTGCAGATGACGAACCAGCTGGGCCAATGTAAGTACCTTTTAAGGAAAAAAAAAGTAATGTGAGGGTTTATGGGAGTTTGCAGTACTTAGGATTGATATTATGTGTGGCATGACTAATGGTAAGGGACCTTTTGGTTTGTTGTTTGGTAGCACTGGAGTCAAGGAAAGTGGTATCTGCAAGGTCCTGGCTAGAAAAACAAATATTGCTGAAGGAGTTAGAAGTGAGTATTTGTGCTGAAGCCACATGTGGTCTCCCTGACTGCCTGGTGTAGCTGACTTCGTAGACTTTTTTACAAATGTCATAAGCGGGGAAAAAAAACTGCTTCAGCTGTAAAAAGGAAGCGGTAAAACTAAGAAGCAGAATGACAGATGTAGGAGGGGAATCGTGCTGGGCAAGAAGGCAGCAAGATAGAAAGTGAAGAAGTTGTGTTGTCTTTAGCCACTTAAGAGGAGGAAGAATGAAATGCTATTTAACTTACTAGGTACAAAGACTTTTTTCCTATGCTTGTGATGGATTTTGGTGTATTTTTTTTCTTATTCTTTCTTTTTTCCTCCAGGAAAACCAATTCTACAAACAATCATAAAGATAAAAACTTACGCCAGAGAAACACAAATTAAAAATGCTTATCATGTAAGTATGACTCGCACGCAGCTTGGAAGGGGTCAGGCTACAGTCTTCCTTTTTCTGTAGTGGTTGGGGTGTGGAAATGTAACTTGTTCTGTGCATTGAAAAGTTACCAGCTGCGCAGAGGATGGTGCAAGCCATCCTGCCCTGCTTCAGGGAGCACCGGGGGTATCAAAAGATTTCTTTTATAATATATGCAGGTAGTTTAATGAGCTGTCAAACTCTACATAATCACTGCTATTGTTAATAAAAAACCCCACCCCAGCCTTTCCTCATTCAGTCATTAAGTCCAGAAGCTAACCTTGGTTGGGAGGCTTTTTATCTTCATTTGAGACCCAAACGGATGTTAAGCGCTTTGATTGCACGCTGTTATGGCACGTGATGAAAATGCTGCCGGGCATTGACTAGCACCTTTTCTCATTTCTTTTTTAGAGCTTTAAGTTTCTGAGAGACTGATGGCAATATGACCTGCTAAATTTAAGGGTTGGAACTCTTGGTTCTAGAACTCCAGTTCTGTCTTGATTTTTTTCTTTTTTTTTTTTTCCTTTTCAAGTGAGCAACAATATGACTGTCTAAAGCATGCCTTATTTAGCCTCTCCTGTAAGGATGACCTAGCCAGATAAATTTTAATAATGCTTCAGTGTAGAAGGTGTAAACTATTTTGGGCTTGATGTGCTGTGAATGTTGCTTTTTTTTTCTTAATCTATTTAAACATTAGAAGTAGTAAGTCGGTTCACGCATGCGCCATTTTTTACTTCCTGTAGCTGTTAAAATTGGCAAAGCTCTAAAACGCACTGCTGCCATCTAGTGATACTTTTTGTAAAGTACATTAAAACTTAAAAATATATACAGTATATATTTATATTTTGGGGGAGGGGGAAAACCAAAATACAGTAATTGTGTTTCATTTTTAAGCTGCTGATATTCATTCCTTACTGTATGTCTGAAAGATGAGAGAATTATACTGTTCTGGTACTTAGAGAAGTAATATAAATTGAAATTATCTTAAGGGCTTAACCTATATAGAGGGACTTAGGTGTCCTATAATCAGACTTCAAAAGCTGGAATGGTTCAATGTGGTGGTGGAATGCAGTTGAAAACAAAAACAAACTTCAGTTTATAAATATATATATATGATTGCTTTTTAAGTGATTTTTTTTGTTAACTCATGTAAATTCTCAGATCCTTTTGCACTGATGTGTTCAACATATTCTTGTACATTCAATTCAGGCAAACTTTTATAAGTTTCTTTTTTTGTTTGTTTTGTTTAAATGATGAAATGTTACAGCATGGTGATACTCTATGCAACTAGTTATACTCTTTAGTTTGACACTGTAATTTCTCATGATTTAATGATTGTAGAAATAGACCTAACAGGGTTCTCATGATGTGCGTAACTGTAGATGCATGAACTTGTGTTCTGTGTATTTGTTGAAGTGCAATGATGTATAAAAAGTGGATTCACCTGTTTTTAAAAATAAAACACTGACAAAAAAAACCCCACCAACATGTGAGACTTTTTCAAATCTTTAATCACACCTAAGCTTGTGCCTCCCGAGTGTTGGGTGTCCCGGAGCATGTATTCCAGTGGTAACAAGCTGGTATTTCTCAGCCTTCTGTGAGTTTTTTCAGTTCCTTCTCCACATCTTCCACAAAAGCTGGGAAATTCTGATCCATAAGGCATAAACGAATGAAGGGCCCCAGCTCTTGTGCGTGCCATGCTGAATGCCGATACACAAGGGGGAGCTCAAACTTCTTTTTCAGCACAGACTGCGGAAGTAAAAAAACCCAAAGGTGTTGAGCTGGTCTTGGACATAAAGGTAATGTTATACGGGTTTTGTAACAATGCAGCTACGTCAGAGTTTTCAGTATCGAATAAAGATGCCTCTGGCTTGTTATTAATGCTGTTTGAATCATATCATACATCATTTCAGTATGTAATTTTTTTCTCTGATAGCTCACTTCACTTCCAATGTAGCTTTTGTGCAACTTTGAATTCCTTTACAATTACTTGAATCAGAAATGCCAGTTTCCTGGGTAACACGGCTTCCTTGTGGATATCCACTCTGTGTAACAGAAAAGGATCCCATATGAAGCTTAGTACTACCATTTGAATTGTGTAAGGATAACCAAGAATGCAGTTCTAAGCTCTTAATTTAGCAACATGTCTTTTAAAAGTAAATTATGGGGCTTTTAAAGAGTTAAAACAGCCTTTTCATGCCCATGTAAGCCCTCCCCCAGCTTTTTCCTTTGGTGGTGGGTGAACTATGTGCATCATGTCACCTTTCAGTGTAAAACTCGTGGCAGCAGAGTGGAAGACGTACAAGGTCCCGTGCTGGGGTTGAGGCAGCCCTGATGCCCCACACCACCCACAGGCAATTCTGCTCTCAGCCATTAGATGCACTGGAGAAATGCAGAAATCTCACAGAGTGGCAGGTTATTGGGCAACTCCTGAGCACTTTTGGTGCTGCCGTTCCTGTGACAACAAGCTGAAGCAGCTCGACTAAAACTTTATATTGTGGTGGGCTGCCAGCTTTCCTGCTGGATGTCAGCCATGTTAAAGAAATAGGAACTTCACAGTTCAAATGCCCTGCTGCAGCCAGGGCTGCTGCTCATTGTGAACCATGTTACTCATGCTATGTGTTAATGACCGAGCGTTTGTACCAAAATTTTTCCATTGCTGGGGCTGCAAATGTTCTATAGACCTCGCCAGTCACTCAGCCTTTAACTTTCTTTACCTGTCTGTGCTGAAGTCATTAAAGCTGCAGCATCAGTTACAGGTGCTTTTTGGATACTTTGCATGGGGAGAAGCAGAAGCAAAGAAAATCACTGCAGTGCTATTCTCATGATGAGGTAAGTATGATGTGCAGAGGTGATCCAAGATGAATGGTGTTATTGCTAGTTGGTCTGTATCTGGCTTTATAAAAAACTTCAAATGCCTAATTTGGCCTTTTTTTTTTGACACACTGATGTGAGAGGCACAGACTAAACCAAGCCTCTCTTGTCTGGAAAAGGCAGGATTGCTGTTAAGCTCAGTCAGGCCCTAGCTTCTGCTGCTTGAGCCTGAAACAGTGCAAAGACAACTGGGAGGTGGACCGGGCGTGCTGACAGCTGGGGGCCATAGCTGTGCTTCACTTGCAAGGAGAGAAAAAACAAACTAACACTTAACATTTTTGCTAACCTTATTGTTAGTTTACACTGCAGTGTTGCTCTTTTCCTGGGTCATGCCATAGCCTTGACTAAAGACTGTTGAGTATCTTTTAAAAAAAAGATCTGCAAGAAAAGGCTTAAAAGCAGCGCTTCTGCTAGTGTCCTGAAGTGGTGGAAATGGAGCAAATGAACCCCAGAGTGTTGCAGAGCACCAGCTCTAAAGGATTTGTTTCTGAAGTTCAACTGGGGAAAAGCTCAGCCCTGAGCAAACTTTGTATGGCAAGCCTGTGGGCCAGGCCACAGGAGATCCCAGCTCATAGCGCAGTTGTGTTAGGCTGACTAAGAAGTAGAGGGGCAAGTAGAGGAGAAGGCAGGAAACTACTCCACCAAGGAGTCTGTCTGTGCCACAGAACTTGTAATTCAAGTGAGAGATGGATCAATGTGTACAGCAAATAGAGGCCTCGCTAGCAGAAAGCTTTTGTTCAGAAGCAGGTATCATGCACTCGCCTTATACAGGGACCAAAAAATAGCAGGTTTTAGAAGGTCGTCTTTTCTAATGTTGCTATTAATTTACATTTCCTAGTATTGCCTCTTAAAGCAGAGGCTAGTCACAAAAAACACAGTTGCTAAACGCAAACTGCCTTTGATCACTCTGGCTTGTTGATGCACTGTCGCTGCATTGTACAAGGACAGTAACAAAATGGTTGGGAATGGAACAGCAGGGTGTGTAATACAGCTCTCGCCACTGAGAGGAGAGTACAGGGAACTCTGCTTTCTGAAAACAGAGGTGTTTAAAAGGCTTCTAGGTTTAAGAGATGACAGATTTGTAACAGTGAGCATAGGAATTGTCCCTTATACCATTGTTGTGAAGAAACATTGACTTCATCATCCTATCAATATGGAAAAAAGGGTAAGAGACCCACTGGGAATCCATAGAAGCAACTGCACAAAACCAAGAGGTTGGAAAGAGCAGAGTTTTCTCCTCAATCACCTGGTTCTGTACAGTCCCAAAGTCACAGTAAACAAGCAATAAACTTCCAGTTATTTTTAAACACAGCTTTACCCTGGACTTCTGAGTTAAACTGTCAAGTGAATTACGGGATCTTTTGCTGTGGGTCAAGGATGATTGATATGACTTCAGAGGTCACTTCTGCAGTCAGAGTGCCAAAGCCATTTATTTGGATGAGACCTCTGGGTATTTGTTTGCTGTCAGTGTGTCGTTTGTTCCTGGGCAAATGGAGTAATTGCACCATGAAATACCTGGTTTTGCCACTTAGTTCCTAGCTCCAGATCATTACACAAGATCCTGTGTTTTGTTGGTATAGATGATGGCATCCTGATGTTCAGAGAAGACATTTACCAGATGTTTACAGCACATGAGATAGCTTGCTCTCTCTCCATGCCTGAGAGATTCAGTTACAGGATCTAAATACTAGACTTTTTTGGGGTTGGTTTTTTGTTTTTGGGTTTTTTTTGTTGTTTTGTTTTGGGTTGGTTTTGTTCTTTTTTTTTACCTGTGCTAGCTGTGTTACAGATCTTCTTTCTCCAAGGCTTGTGCAGAAATCTGGTAGAGGCTCATCTGGCTAGAAAATATCAAATGCAAATAAGGGCTTGTTACCAAGCAGAGTGTGGGTATGTGCTAGAAGGGAAGTAGTTCCATTTTTAGAGATAAGGGGAAGAGAATGTGCTCAGCTACCTTATGCAGTAAAAAGGCATCTTTTTATGGAACCTGAATGCACATCTGCTCAAGTCTTTAAAAATGAAAGACATGAAATAACGGGGCTGTAGTTAAACTGTCATGTCTCAACTAAGATAACTTTTAAACTACTTACTGGAAGTAACTGAAAAAATGCTGCATGTGAATGCTTACCAGGAACATGCTTTTTTTCCTTCCCATGGATCACATAACTGAAAAGATGGTTTAAGCTGTCAGTTCTATTTTCTGAGCAAGATTTTCAGACTTAACTTCTGGAGCAAGAGCATTATTAACACCAACAATACATTGGTGTTTGATAGCGTTCTGCCATTAAATAGTTTACCTTTCGTTCTTTGCTTTAGCTTACCAGGAAATGGGCAAAGCCCAAAGTACAGGCAATCTGCTTAAAAGAACAATAAATCCTGAATATCAGCTGTTGAAGGTCTTCCATATGCCTTCCTGGAAACATTGTGAGTCAAATTAGTGGTATTTTCCTTTCCCCCTCTGCCCCCACCCTTTCTCTACCATACATGGTTCCACTGTCCAGCCGAGTAGGACTTCCCTAGTCCTGTCCTGGAAATGATGTAGCTGAAAACTTTGACATTCCTTTTTCAGGCCTCAGTCATGGTCCTGATGCTTTTATCACATACCCAAGAGCTACTGTGGCTAAGTTAGCTGCAGGGTTGTTTTTTAGAGCTGGTAAATGTGATCCTCTGGATAACCAAGAGAGCATATATTTAAGAATCAGTTACCCTCAGAAACACTATATGCCTTTGCCTTTTCCATTTACCTTAGGTCTTTTTCTTGGAGAGGGGAAACATTGTGTTCCTACCCTACTTCTAAATATGTCAGGTTAAGCTCAAATTGATACAGTTGCATATTTATAATTATCAACACTGCAAAACAGGAGTAGGTAGTAAACACAAAGAGAACAACACAATTCATGGTTACTTAAAAGACTTAGCATTTTTCTTACCCTGTGTAATTTATTTGAAAATCTGTCAGGTGGTTCCCAGCAGTCTTAGCTGAAATCCACACTGATGAAATTGCAGACATGTTTTTTTGATAACTATTGAGCTCTCATCCTCTGCCCCCTATCTGTGTTTATTAACCTCAGCAGAAAGCATCTAAGCCTTCCATCACACCATACCACCATCTGATTGGGAATTGGTAAATAATGCTTAGCTGTAGCATTTGCGGCCGTTTCTTTTAATGGTCAGTGACAGCCTGTGTTTGCCTGAGGCCTGCATAAATAGTTTTCATTTCCAGGCTCCCTAGCTAAGGAAAAGTTCAAACCCTGGAGCAAATCTTTTTTCTCCACCTATAAATCTCATTCCATAAAACCACTAATATCACATGAAATGTGTATATTAATTTTGGTTATTACTGACCTCAATGAAGGCATCCAATTGCTCTGAGATAATGTTACAATAAGCTTGATGACCTACAACCATGTTTCTGAGTATTGTTCTGTTCACTTTTTGAGGTACACTAAGAAAATGGAAAGACAATAGCCAGCTTCAGCAGCTGACTTCCTGAATAACTCTAGCCCTGTTGACTAACTAGGTTTCCCTGCATGTAAACTCCATTTTGGGTTTCCCAAATCCTATTTCATATAGATGGTCACATAGTTACAAGAAACTTTCTTCAGACGTGACCCTTGTCATTTACAGATCTAACACTAATAGCTGATTTATTGTTCTATTTTTCTGTCGGTGTGTTCTTGCTTACTTACTAGATGTAGTACTGATGCATTTTGTTCAGTGTCCTTCACTTGATTTTCACCAGTAGCCAGCTGATTGAGACTGTGATAGAGCTGCTGGCTCTGTTCATCAGTTACTTCAACCGGTACGTACTCTGCAAGTTTCTGAACACAACTGCAGCAGTGTTCCAGCATCTGTTCTTTTGAATCTCCACCAAACTGAACACGAAACATGCGGCATTCATTCTGCTCAGAAACCAAAGAGAAATTAAATTAACTGTGAATCTCCTCAAACTATTTTGATTTAATTAAATTCCTATTTGTTACAGTTAGGAAGAAGGCAATTAATTTTTGGATCATTGCACCAACTTAAGCACAAAGAAACAAGTTTTCTCTCCTGTATCTTCATTTATCCCAGCAGCTAAACCACAAGAGTATGAGTCCCAGTTTGAAAATCTTAAAAAAAATAAAAAATTAAAAAGCCCAAGGAATGGTAAGTGAACAGTTATTTGTGACAAAAAATGAAATGACACTAAGGTAAACATAAGTTAACTCTGGAATCTAAACTAAAAGTTCTGGGAACTGTATGTTCCAATTAGTATTTGTTACTGTCTGCATCAAACCCAGCTGTACCTACCTACCTAGTCTGCCTGTGCGTAGCTAAACATACAAATTCAGTTTGGCCCTCCAACTGAATGCTGCTGTTCCTTGAATAGATGCTAACACAGTTGACTAGGGAGTGCAAGAAACTCAAATGCATTACGTTAAATAGTGAAATAATACTAAAAATAAAAAAAAATCTGGATAGAACTGACCCCCAGTATAGGTTGTCAGGCTGTACCATAATAGATATTTTTAAGTACATGAGGTCCAGCAAACTGCCCTGAAAATGGAGGGCTAGAGAGTCTGTCATGCACGATAAGCTTGTCCTAAGCACATTCAGCTGATGTAAGGCAGATACACATTGAATGCTCTTGTTCAGGGACTGAATTAAGGGGACTTTCAGTTTGATCTCGGAATTTCAAATTTAAAGCACAGTTAAAGTACTAGAAAAGAAGCAAGTCTTCCTTGGACTGACCTAGCTTACTTGAGTCTTCATCTTTCCAAGATTTCAATGTCAAAAGCATTTTTTTAATGAGTAGACATGCTGCTAGACTGCTGATTACATGCATACAAGGACATCTTTCACTTTAAAGACTTGTCTCCAAGATGAGCCAGCTCTTTATGACAGCCTGTATGTTTACATGCATGTTATTTTAAGATGCTTGTATTGTATAAAATGATTTTTAGCATAAAAGCTTGTCTCAGTGCCTTTTAAAGGGAAAAAATGTCAAAATAATTCAAACTGTAGCACTCATTTTACCAGTGCCCAGTTACATTTCCTCTAATTAACTAAGATGTCAACTTAACTGTGTCAGCTTCACATAATCGAGAACTGATTTGTGGATATGCCAGACAGGTGAGTTCTCATTAAAATGACAGAAAGGTAACTTGCATCTTAATTTGAACTCTTTTTGGAGACTTTCCTTGTTTTAGTTAGCCATACAATCCCTGTATCCATTTTCAGTCTGAGCTATTTGTATTGCCCTCTGCTTTTTCATAAGGAATGTTAAATACTTAAGACTGCACTTTATAAACAACAATAGACTTTGTAAATGAAACCTTTTTCCTTTATGGAAAGGGAGAGAGCACTCAAATTCAGCTAAAATGACGTCAAGTTTTAGCATAAACTGAGTACTGGGCAGTAGCACCTGAACCATGCAAGAGCTGAAGTATTAAAGAACCTTGATGTCACTTGGATCATCAAATTTGCACCTCTTCCCATGCCAAAGCCTGGGGGCAAGCTCAACGAAAACAGTATGAAGGGAAATCACATACTGCAAGAACATTAAGAGCATTTGTCTTGCTACTGCTTACAGATTGTTTCATATAACAAAGTTTTTATACATAGAGGCACATCAAAGACTAATGTGAGATAAGTGATTACTAGAGATGGAGCTGTATAAAGGGCAGTCACAGCCATGCAGCTGTTTCTTTCAGCTAAATGTGAGACACAAGCATGCATCTGACAGGTACGGCTTCAGAATTAGACACTTACGTGTGCTTCGCTGAATAAAACTGCCACTAGTACAGATGAGTTTCAATAGTGATCCACGACAGGTACCTTCTCTACATGTCTTTTTCCTTTAAGTATATTAACAGTAAGCTTCTCAAAATATAGTTTAGAAACTCATTCTGCTAGCTGAAAGTCCACAATGCCCTATTAAAGTAGTATTTCTTATGAAATGATTAAGTTTCACTATAAATACAATATTAATGACATACAAAAACACATTAGTTAATGTACATTCAGTTTCTTCTAATGTACATCATACCAGTGACTAACCTCCATGTTTCTTTTACATGAATTATTCTATAATTGCAAAGCAGGTAACATGCAGCAAAAAAAGCTAGTATAGGAAAGAAATAAAATAACTGAAACCAGTAAAAAAAAGCAATGAAATAAGACTGAGAACAAGGAGCACAAGGTAAATCAGAAGTGCTAGTGTAATATTTAGTTGTGCATGCCCTTTGTACTCAGATACAGGAACTAGGTTTTGAAAACCTAGCTTGCTTTCCTCTGCTTAAATGGCTTCTCCTTGACTCTTTCCTTACTTAGGTCTACCAGGGTTGAGACATAACCCCTTACATGGCTTTCTGAATTTTTTAAAATATTTTTGAAGATCAGCACAGAAGCTGTATACACTGACAGCATTTAAGGCGTCACTTCAGCTACAATTTAGGATATAAAATAGAGAAACTGTATCATAGGACCACTGCAGTGCCACTAAATCCAGTTTAAGTCATGTGAATTTATGGTAAGTAAACATTTAGATGCACCGAATTTATTTAAGACTATGTTAATACTCCTCCTCTTCTGAACTGTCCCTCAGAGCTTTGTTCGAGCCACAAAGCAATTGTGATGTTGGATTTCACGTTTCTTGTGAGATGCAGCAGAATCCCTTAACACTGTGCTGGGCAACAGGTTCTGTTAACTGTAAAGGAAACTGATTATCTACTGATTCATCAGAACTAATTACTGCAATAGCTCGATAGTCTTCTTTAGTGATACTCCACGTTTTGTAAGAATCTGACAAAAATCAGAGCACAGAAGTGTTTTGGTTTCAGGCAAGCATAACCCATGAATTTAAAACAGTTTAAGATACTTATGCAGTTCCTAGTACCACCATTAGACTAGGCTTATTCTGAAACAAGATGAGTCCTTATATTTAAAGTGTTTATTATGCCTCACATCTGCTTTTATCTTGCAATTAGCAAGGCATTTTCTCCTCTGCAAACCATATTGTTTGGTTTCTAACACCCTGTAAAGAAATATCTATGCGTCTTTCATAAAAGAAATCAGATAGAAGATCAAAATAAAACTAAAGAGGAATTTTTACAGTTTTCAGCTATTATGGATATTGCTATTATCTGCAATTACAATAACCCAGTCTGTACCACAGTTCCTGTCGAGGAGAATGCCAGAACATCTCAGAATACTTGAGATATTTTTATGCCTTATTAGTTCTGTGAACTGCGCCGAGTTAAAACAAGGGGCTCATCCTCTTTTTCCAGAATTCCTGTTTCTAACTTAGAAATGAATTCTCTTGTCAAGCAGAGACAGTTAAACTAGCAGCAGCTGTTTCTGCTGAAACAACAAAGCCTAGAACGTATCAGGGGAGAAGAGAGAGATCTTATTTTGAAACGAGCTTTGTTTCTGAAAAACCTGCTAAGTATTCAGTGTAGATGAATCCGAAACTTCTCAGAGTTCACCTAAGAATGAAAAAACTGGCATTTGTGCTGAAGTTGGTAACAAGCAACTGCCATTTAATTATTTAAAGGCTATCCAACCACTTTTCACAGGATCTGAGAGGAAGACCAGAAATGTAGGTCCCTTTCATTGCCTTGAATACCAAATACCTGAATCACCAGCCTGCCGCTACTGTGCCAGGTGTCAGGGCCACAAAATGGCTAAATAATTGTTTGCTTAGATATTTGTTTGCCAAAGTGAAGTATGACTCATAGGAAGCATGCTTCTGTACATGTAAGAGAATCACTTCATCTTTTTAATTGTTAGCTATGGCAGATAGATTCCAAAATAAACAGTGGTCTAGCTGTTTTAGCAGCTAACTCTCAGAAAGCAGTCCAAGAGACTTGAATATTGGCAGTTACAAAAGACATTAAGATGATTCAATCCATTCTTGTTTAATATCTAGAGTGAAAAAAACCCTTTTTAATTTACATAGACAATTTACAGTATCTCAGAACTTCTTGTTTAATTTATCCAATATTAAGAAATCTCATACAGAACTGTTAGCTATTAGAAATATTAAAAGCAATTCAACTTACCTTTGACTGTGCACGAAGCAGCAGGCAGTCTGCTCTTCTTACTATCTTTAACCATTTGTGGGAATCAATTAATGAAAAGCCTTCCTGAAATAAAGCAGAAGACAAACTGCTTGCACAGCAAACATGCAACACTCAGAAGCACATACTTAAGTTATGTAATTTCATCCCTAATGAAGATTAGTTATCTGCATATGTGCAACTTTTCTATCTGTGAAACAATTGCCTATATGTAATTTTTACCATACTAGGAATTAAATCTAAATCTGTAGCTCCAGTAACAACACTATGGCAAGGTACATTCTAATTTCTGTATATATTTTGCATTTATATTGCGCACGTTATGAAAGCCTCCATGAAATACATAACAAACCAGCTGCAACAGAGAGCTTTAAATTCTTCCACATCCCATGAAGTTGCCCGAGAGGGCAGCAGAGGGCAGGCAAACCTGAAGAATGGGACAGAAGTTGGTTTATCACAGGCCCAGAGAGGCATTTTCTCCAGATGGAATTCAGGTAAACAAGAAGCAGCTTTGATAACTTGATAAAGATGTTTTTATACTCCAGTTGTGTTAACTGTCAGTCTCTTCAAACAAGACAGTCTGCTCAGAATTCTGTGAAAATACCCCAGAAAACTGAAAACATCATAGAAAAATTGCAAGGCAATGGACTATGTCTCCCAAGGTACTTTCCCATTGACTGTCACAGAGTCATTAGTTAGCAAAGCCTGGGGGGAGGGGGGGGGAACACAAACAAATTTAAGGGTAGGAAAGAAATTACTGACCTGTTTTATCTGAACTCATAATGCTTTCAATGACCATGGCTTTTTGCATAGGCTGCTTTTTATAGGCCTCCTAAGGGTGAAGAACCAAAAGTCATATCCATCCTGGACTGCCACCAGTGTGCTTTTGCCAGAGTTACTCTCCATCTTACGCAGGTCCAGGCTGGGAAACCATCTGCCATTCTATTTTGGTACAAGAAGTCACCTCGGTAGGACCCTGCTCTCTTCATGTGCTGGCACTGGCTTTAGAGTCTCATGCAGCAAATAGATTTTTAACTGAACTTTTATGAAAGTAATGTCTAGCAAGCATTGAAGAGTTGAACCAAAGGCAAACTGGATCACAGACACACAGTTACCAGACACCCGCTATGAGAGACTCCAGAGGGTGAGATGGCATGCAAGTACCATTCCTCAAAGGTCTGGGGTCAGAGTGAGAAAAGAATTTCATCTCAGCACAAACATTTGTTTCTCCTATTTAAAGCTGTAAGTGTTGATCATCTTTTAACGTACTTGCATTGAAGGGAATAGCCATACCTTCTCAAAACACACGGGCCAGTTCAGAACTGCTTGCTCTGGATGAGCAGCCAGGCTCAGTCCTGCACAACCAACCAGCCTAGGAAATGATTTTGTGTTGGAGTATGACAGCTGCCTGTGCTTACATGCCTAGTGCCTCCTGCCACAGGGAATTTCTCCACTGCCACTTGGTCTTCCTCTGATTCCACTACCAAGCCCCAAATGCTGTTAGTGAAGCAACTCCAATACCTCATTCTTTTACTAGGCCACTTTAACTTGTGACCACTTGTGCTTACTCTGTTACTGTTTTTGATACACACCAACTGTGTTTATTTAAATACAGCTGTTCCCATATTAAGTCTACTTTTATAGTGTTTTTCCTTTCACTGTAAGATGTAGGTTGAAGAAACGTTGTCTCCTTAAAATAATAACTGTATTTAAAGAAATCATAAAAGCCAATGTTTAACTTTTCTACCAATTATTTTATTGATGTTTCCCAGGTTGTCATCCTTTTATATGTCCTGTTTCTGAGGTAAAACAGGCTGGAAAAAACCCAGCATTTGGAATTTTTATTTGTGTACTCCTAATTATTCAACTCCAACCCCAAAATTTGATTAAATGAAATTTAATTTACTTCAAGTGTAATTAACTGAAGAACAACACAGAAAGTATTTCCCTTCCTGTTGCACCTTTGGTTGATTGTATATTACCAAGCAGAAATAAATAACTAAAAGTAGCTAAACCAAAAAGAAAAACGCAGTGCAGTACTTGAGCAATACAAAACAGAACTGATTTGGCACAAGCAAGCAAGCTATCTGAAAAAGGAGAGGGAATGTTTTAGACAAACTCAGGTCTGCAGAACTCCATCATTGAATTGTTTACATCAGTAATTGTCATTATAGACAGGATCCTCTAGATTTTCCTCAGTTCTAAGCATCAAATAAGCCTGATTTTGCACCATCTTAAGGTCTACTCTATTCCTCATGGCTTTTCCATGTTACCACAGTCAGCACAGGCTGCCTGAATTAAGTCACAGTAAGATTCTTCTGAACAATGACAATTCTCTCTTTTGTCAACAATGAAATAGTTATGAATCTGCATATGAAGTTAGGTAAATTAATTCAGAGCAACAAGAAAGAAGACCACAATATATCTGTCCCTTGTTCATTGCTCAAAGTTGAGAGGACCTCTGCCAACACCCAGGAGCTAGGCATGGAGTAGATCCTGGGAACTACATGGCAATGTATTGAGATTTTAATCCATTTGTGCCCTTCTAGAGATAATGAATTGACTCTAAGTCTGCCCTGGACATACGCACTGACAAAGAAAAAGTAGTGGTCCCTCCAGAGTGCTGCTGCCACCATGCTGACAGAAATACAGAGAACAATGCAGCTGTGGTCACTGTTCCCCTTGAGCAGGCACCATCCATAGGTACTTTATGTTCAGAGTTGCACATTGCTGAGTGGTATCGGGCATGAGCAGAGACAGATGGCAGTATAACACTATCAGGAACATAGACAAAAAGGCAACCTACAGCTGGGCAGGAATAGAAGACCTCTTAATGTTTACAATTTGAAGAGATAAATGGCAGCACTTTTCTAAGCTTGATCATTAATGTTCAATCATGCATATACTCCTTATGGCATTCTCCAGCATCATACTCATAAGAACACTGTATTAAAGGAAAACCGTTTCCTACATCTCTGACAAAAATCTAAGTCTCTCAGAGGGAAGACCCTGAGAGGAATTAAGCTGAAGGAGAAAACAAGGCAAGACATTTCCCAAATATTTTGGAAGCAGGCAAGATGCGACCACACCTTATATGAGGTTGAGAAGACCTTATATGAGGCTGAGAAGCCAATGCTGGTCCAGCCTTACAGCCATCTAGTCTGGCATTAATTGGGAAATACTTTTGTTCTGATTGTACATTTCAGCATTCAAAAAGCTTCTGGATAATGAGGCCTGTGATCTATGTTGGAAAGTACTGCATGTTATTTATGAATATTTTTATTTTTGTTTCATCTAGAAACCCTGTGGTGTTAAGCAACATCTGAACACAGGACCAGATTATCCATTTTACGTTAGATTGCAAGGCCTTTAGACAACCCTATCTTAACTAAAAATTACTATGTATTTAAGAAATGTTATTTGTGTAACAGTTCAGATATGCTGGCCTGCATCAATTAGTTTGGATACACTCATTCATGAGACAGATGTTGTCAAATGAAACTGAACTATGTGTAAACAATAGTTTAGGAAGAAAAACTTTCTTTTTGCCACAAACGTTATATACTCTGCCCTTAAATTACAACCAACATTAAAAAAGACAAACAAAAACTCAGAATACCACACACAAAGACTTACATTTTCCAGTTTTGGCTGCCACTTATGCAAATGCTCATGAAATGCAAATAAAACAGTTTGTTCTCAGAGTTCACAGTTCAGAACGAATGTATGCATTGTATAATGTAATGGATTAAGGAGTTAGCTGGGCATCCCACAGACTGGGAATGTGCAATTGCAAGAAATGATGAGTTCAGCATGAGATCAAAGGAATTTTATTGTATTAATATCCCAGTGCATAGCTGCCAGAGTGGTCCTGTCTGATAACTGAAGCAAGATGGCAGAAGAGAAAAGCTGAAGGCCTCAGACAACATCCCACTTGTATCATTCTGATTCAGGCTGCGCAGCACCATGGTACACAATTCCCAGAAAACAGGCCAATCTTCTGCTTGCAAAGACCCTGCTCAGTTTCCAAGGAGGCACCTGCAACAGTTCCTTAATCCAATCATCTCCCAAAGTAAGCTACCAAGACACAATTGGGGAGCAAAACTAGCACAGTACCCGCCGTGGTGCCTTTGCAGGGCAAAAGAAGAGATTTGGGAAAGCACTTTTCCGGGGAACGGTAAGATGCTCTGCTGCTCTGAGCACCCCACCTGCAAGCTCGTGCAACACTACACAAAACCAGTAGGGATGACTTCAACAACCTGCTGTTTTCCCCAGATGGAGAGAGGCACTGCTCTGTTACTGTGTCATCCTACCCAGAACTGCACTCCATGGGTCTATGCGCCACACTGAGATGTAAGGTACAGTGAGAAATCTTTTCAGAACTAATATTCACTACCTAAATTTTAAGTGCAATTTGTTAAGTTACATATACCAAAAATTTTTGACCTCTAATATACTAGGTACTATTATTACTTAACATTTATACTGAGTAACACCTTGCTTATTCTTAGAAGTGACTCATTTGGCAACAAAGGAATGGTGGTATTATTCCCAGGTATCTACACAACGTGGTTAATACATTCCGTAAAAGTCTGCAGCACAGTAGAAATACTGTAGTTGAAAAGACTGTTATTAAGCATCATGAGACAGTACAAATAAGGATGTGAGAGCAGACAGTCTGTAAAAGCTTGTAAATTATGTTCAAGTATTGTACTGAACACTAAAGCAGAGGCAAAACTGAGATGCTTTCAGAAAGCTAGGTAAAATTTGAAAACATCTTCACAAGCATTTGCTTGAAACTTAACATACAGATTATAAATCAAACACTTGCATATGTCTGAAAAAATACCAATTTTTAACTCATTGCCTTCCAAAAGAGAATGCGAGTTGCCATTTTACACTTTTTAAATTAGAAAATTGCTTATTCTATAAAAAAATTGAAGTTTTCCTTTCATTAATGACTGTAGAATAAATATGTAATTCCAGCTTAAAGTCAGTAGTTGTGAAAATTAAACTTTGAATGTAATTCCAATCAAATCTTCATTATTACCTTGCAACACACCTAGAAGTTTTCCTTATTTGTATCTTTCTTCAAGATCTAAATAAGGCCAAATACATTAGTTTTTATTCCTGCAGTATGAGCTGTCTTGAAAACTGAGTCAAGAGTAGGAGTGTCAGTGTGACAAAAAAATCCCCAAACACGACAACTTGTAGAGTGGGGAAAGCACAAAGTTGTCCCTGAAAAAATTTTCAAGCTACATGTCAGTATCCAAATGTGTCACATACAGCGTCTTTGGAAAGATAAGAGCACAGCAGAAACCATGTGCTGTACGTAACTTAGATCTTAGTGTAATCATTAGCCATCACAAAGAGATCTGCAGAATACAGATTAGGAGGTAGAAAGAGGTCAAAGTCCAAAAAAGAAAAAATCCAAGGCAGACAGACAGCAAGCTAACTGGAATAAGGAATAAAAGGATGTTAATCTCTGCATTATCTTTTTGCATGCAATTTTTTTTAACCTCCAATCTCTTAGAAGCCAGATCTTACATTTTGCTATTAAGCTGGTTTGTTTATGGAAAAGAACACATCAGGGTTGAACTCATTAAACAGAGTGCTCTGCCTCTACAGAGGCAGGGAAGCTAAATGAAGTAGCAAATACAGGACACACGCAGTCACCATGCGCAAAGGACTCAGCAACCGATGAGTATCTTTTGCGAAAGTCCGAAGTGTTTGGTGCAGGAACATGTGCTGCCAGGTGTCAGCTCTCTAGAAAGAGTGCCCCCAGATGGGTACAAACTACCACCCTTGAAGGAGTGAATAGCAAAGATAAGCCCCTAACTCAGGACAAACCTTGGTATTTCATAGTGAGAACCTGAGGTGTTTTTTTTTCCTAAACTACACTTTAGAACAGTGACACTTGACCAGGGACCTAGA
The DNA here is from genome assembly GCA_013397275.1 of Burhinus bistriatus. Taxonomy (NCBI): domain Eukaryota; kingdom Metazoa; phylum Chordata; class Aves; order Charadriiformes; family Burhinidae; genus Burhinus; species Burhinus bistriatus. The sequence goes on from VYXH01005714.1 coordinate 259,402, forward strand.
GAGGTGAGCTGGACGCTCATGTGTTTAGCTGGCTAAAGCTCTTCAGGGCATCCCATTAGTAAGTCAAGTTAAGCAATTTCTTCTTTAATTCCTGATACAAAATACATACTGCCCTAGATCAATATCATATGTTAAACTCTAACTTTAGGGTAAATACATTTTGTTAATCACTACTCTTTAAAAACTATTCTAATAGTTGGATTTAGAAGAATTGAGGTAAGACAAAAGTAAAGATCAGAACCCCTTAAAACTCTTTACTGCTGCCAATCACGAATACATAATCATTATACAACAGGAATGTATCATTATATCAAACATAAAAGTGGAAGCTAATGCAGAAAGATATTCAGCTTGTCCAAAACAATCATGTCAACAGCACATATATTTAAATAAACAAACTAAAATTGAAATTTTTGAACCGCAGTTGAGGTATTGAGGAAGTCAATAAAACTAAGATTCCTTCTACGCTTTCAAATAGCAACCACAGGACCTTTGATTAAAAAAAACAGCCTTCCCCTAGCTTTGCAATGTACTACAACTAAGCCACATTAGCAACCTGCTCACTTCCCTAGGTTTCCGTCAAATGTCCTCATTTATTACACAGGGACCTTTGTCTACCCAAGGCACTGTTGTGAATATCATCTCAAAAATTTGACGCGTATGTTTCAGGCACTACAAAGAGAGCATCAAGAACATCAGAATGTCTGCTGAATGCTTGCCTAATTAATGAGTAAGAATCTACTGTATCCTAAGCACTGTTAGCTTATTAGAAGTCATGAGGGGACCAGTAGGGCACTAAGGACATCTAGTCTACACTTTGAAAGATCAGGTCACAAATCAATTACTCTGGATTAATTTTATCCTATTAAATAAGTCCTCTTCACAATTTCAATTTGTTTAATTTGTAGGATATTAAGAATTCTAGCATTGGAATTAATTGCACTGTATAAACCACCAAATTGTAATTTTCATGATTTGTAGGACGCAAAGGAAATAAGAGTTGTGGTAAACAGAGTACGATGTATCTTGAGAGTATGGCCAGAAATTGACAAAGATACTGTTGAGCTATTCCTGTTAAAATTCCATTATCTACAGTATGCAAAAATAAGATTTTTCTACTGTAAAATATACAGTATGTTTAATCAGGTCCTAAAAATACGTAATTTAATTCCAAATGAAGAACTTTGTTTAAAACAAAAAAAAAAAAACCACAAACAAACCAAAACACCCTTTGATTTGCATTACACATTAGGGATTTTTATGTTCCATGCTCTGAAGTTCCATTTACTTCCTCTTCATTCCATTTTGCTGATCACAAGAAGCAGATTGTATTTTAAAAGGAAAGCAGTTGTTTCCTTGTTAAGATAGTTTCAAGTATGTATCTGGCAGTGTCATTAGAAAATGTTTAAAGTGATCTTGAAAGCCCACCCATTCCCCAGAAGTTTACCCATTTAAATAAATAATTTATTTTCTTTGAGCAACTGATGGAAACACTGAACACGTCCACAATTATTTCTTATAGTAGCATGGAAGTACTTTTAATGGGCAGTTCTGGAGCATGTCAGATACTGTAATCAATTGTTTCAAACCTTCAGCACCTCACCACATAGCAGTGTACACAGCATGAGGTATTTACTAATCTGCCTTGTTTAGAAGTTCTGAGACTCAGTGCATCCATTGTAGCATTATTTTTGGCAAGAAAATAGTATTTCAACTTCCATTAGCGAAAAGACTGCTAGAAGGGAATTCATTAAATAGTCACTATTTTATTGCTCATGAAAATAATTCTGTAGTCTTTTGTATGTATTTAAAAGATCAGTTGTAAGGATACGTGAGTATTTTATTGCTATTTTATAAATGTTGTTCTTAGAAACGGATCACAGAAGAGTCATGGTCTCACCTGGCTCTAAATAGCTAGCATTCTTTAAGGAAAAGGTTTCTTAACACTCCTGCTTTAAGAAAATTAAAAAGACTAAGAATACATAAATACATTCATTATAGAGAAAATATTTTTATATCAAGTCAGAAGCACTTCAATATTCTTCCTAGAATGGGTCATGTTAATCCAGCCATCAACGAAATGAAGATTTCCATTTCTACACAACTCTTTCACCTCAGTTTTGTGCAAATGGAGTTGTAGTGAATGTTGTATGTAGACGAAAGGTAGACACCGAAGAAGAGGATTCACTAAGTAACTTGCTCACACAAAAGCTATCTCCTCTTACTGTCACAGTGACAGGACAGCATTACAGAAAATAGTTTATGTATTTCAGTATTTCATAAATCATCACTCCACATGAAAAAAGTTTGATGAAAGAATCACTAAGCAATGCAATGAAGTATGCCTTACCCCAAAAAAGGTATTTGTCGGACCCACGCTCACTAAGAGACCAAACATTAGGAGCTATCACTAACATGTTGGCCAACCGAAGTAAGTTTAGTGGAAAACTAACTATGAAGCTGATCAGCACCGAGTTCAGGCAAGTGTTAGTTCAGTTAACACCACTGCACTGCAGAAGAATGAACAAAGAAAAGTTCTATGTGAAATAGAAAGCAAGCCAAAGTCTGGAAGTTCACACTTTTCAGTATGCGACTTTGATTTTTTGCTGGACTTTTTAAAAAGCATCCATCCATAGTATTATCAGCATATCACAGAGCTTGCTGGCAGCTAAAAAGGTTCAGTTTGGCTTTCGCAAAACAAACACACCACTGAAGAACAGATGCACTCTTTTATCTTCCTAAAGAAAACAGAAGGTACAAACTAAGATAGTTTGCATCTAATTAACACACGGATTTTACTACATTCCTTGCCATTTTTAAACCAGAAGAGATAAGAATACATCATACTATAGTATGACCCATTTTAAAAGCAACCAGTTAAGAAGTTTTCTTTGTTACAGATGCTGGATGAAAACTTTTTTTTTTCCCCAAACTATTAAAATTATTATTTTAAAATTCTTGGAGTGGGGCAAGGATTCCTGCTCTGTCATTACTGCTGCAGTCAAAAAAAAAAAAAAGTTAGACACATTCACCACTGAATGAATTCTTGAATTTAGTTAGCAGTTCAGTTCATTTTTGGATTACTGTTAAGAGTAGAAAAAAGTATCTTTATCATTCATCCACAGAAATTTTACAAAAATAACATATAGTTATTCAAGTTGAAAAAGAAATGACGTCCCTGTGACACAGATCTCGTGGCTCACTGCATTCCTATGCAGAGGTACAAGGTACAAAGCTACAATAACTGTTATCCAGTTCCCTCAAAACCAGGAGCCTGTAGTACATCAAGTGGTCTGAAAAGTAGGGATTAGAAGATAGATCAAAAGACTAGACATCAGCAACTTAAAGGATACAACTACATAGCAAGAAACAGTTCTGTAAGTACATCAGAGGGAATTTCAATGCAAGTGAGTAAGGCAGCACGTACATGTTGGAGAACACCTTGGCAATAAAAAGGAAATACTCAGTAGCCCAGGCCATCAAGTAGAAATCAGCGTACACAGTAAAAACATGAGCTGAACCACTCCAACACTTGCAGCATTCTATCAAAATTGATACATTCCCTCTGGAGTAGAAACTTGTGCATTATCCCTCTGTGACAAAATGTCCATTATAATGGAGCCCCAGTGAGAGGATTTGGTCTGTGACAGATTCAAAAGACCTGTATGTACTTAGCTGTGCAAAGCCTGTTTAAATATTGTGACAGGTTTCTGACAACTCCTGAGAGCTGGAGACTAGAGGGAGATAGAACCAGTGAGATTAATCATTTCTACAGTCTGATTATTTCTATAGCAGTAACATAGACTGCGCAGTATTGCAACTTTTTTGTTATATGACACCTTGATAAGGAGTTTGCAGAATTCCACCAGTGGCCTGTGCAGTTCTGGCTAGCTTTGAGTCTACTGCATTGCAAGCTGCTCCTGCTGTCCAGATCCTGTTGTCAACAGGCCTTAGAAGACTTCTGTCCAAAAACTGTGGCGTAAACTGTCCTTGGACAATGATACTGAGTTTCTAGTGACCCTGCCTGCTACTTGAAGAAAACCATTCAGAGATCCAGTAAAGGTCATACTTACTTTGGTATCAATGCTGTTATCAGCTACTGGCCAACAACATCACTGCCTGTGCTGTCTTTTTCAGCACAACCTCTCTGCATCACCTTTCTGTTTGATGATACTGGCTGCATTACAAAAGAGATTCCACAAACCGTTCTTCAAAGACTGAAAAGATACCTGTAGATTAGGACTGTCCCAGGAAGAAGAATTTTATCACTGCATATCAGCCCTGCATAGTGTTGGGAAAAGGGATGCATTTCTAGGAGGGCACGTGCTTAAGGAACAAGCCTAAGGAGTAAAGCTAAGCCAGATGTGCTGGACCAAATCCCTCGTAAACAGGAACCTAACATAGTTCTGAAGATGCCCGCCTACGTTCAGGACTAGTGGATTGGGTATTTGCTAGGTTTTTCAGCAAGTCAAGTATGCTTAAGAGGAACGGAGGGAGGACTGCAACTAATCCAATCTCTTGAGAAATATAAATAAGCATAAGGCACATTGCACCAATGCATTTCACACTCAGTTCTGTATGCACAGAACACACCTGCAGCATGATCCCAATTACATGAACTAGAAGTCTACCCAAAACAATTGACAATTAGATTTTAAAATGCATGACACCAGTTTTGTATACCTTTTCTCTAAAACTTAACAAAATGTTGTTGGTATTGGCCTTAAGGTTGGTATAGAAGCATTGCCAAAATAAATGGGTTTTTGTTTTTAAAAAAACAGCAACTTTTTTTTTTTTTAAACTCTCAGTATTAGATATCAGACACACTTACCAAGCATGTCTCTTTCACCTCTATTCTGCACTATTCTTAGGCTGTGATCATTATTGCAATATCTTAGTGTCTCTTAGAAGCTGAATCAGACCTGACAGACCTCAGAAATTCCTCATCTGGCACTTCAAGCAAGGCAGCTGCCTGAAAGCTTCACTAGCCACTAAACCTAAGAGCTGCAAGAAAGTGCTTTTCTCAGCCAAGTCTTTATAAAGCTTTTCTTATACTTCTCGCACTCATCCCTTATGACAGCACACTTTATCTGCCCATTGTTACTTGCCAGATTCAGTCTTTACCAGACACAGTCTTTGAAGGGCTACAGTTTGTCTGTGCCTTTTTTGCTCTCTAGCTAGTCATTAAAACTTACTTTCAGTTACCCTTTACATGGTTACTTCAAGGACATTCTATAAAGTAATGAGAGTCTACTAGTTACTAAACACTTACAGCCATCTCATCGGGATACTGAAAACAGGACCAGCCCCAGGAGAGGTGCATTCTGCTCTGATTCATTCTGAGCAGAATTTGGCCAGAGATGGCAGCAAGTCTCATTTCAGTTGTGTTTCTTTTGCCTATCTGGACTTTCAATTACTTCATTCCTTTTTCTTATTCAGCACAACTGCTGAAATACTTTCCATGTTCCATTTTTACCTTGTCCAAGAACATTCAACTTGTCCTCACAAAACAGGCGAGCCAAATATCACGGTCTGTACAAGGGATATCCAGACTGACAGCTCTCTGCTAGCTCATTCATTATCTATTCAATATTCTTAACACACTCACAGGCCAAAAAAAATTCAAGGGTATCCTTGGTTCTCCTCCTATACTTACAAGATATTTCTGTAAGTTTAAGACCTTTTAAGAGGCCCAGCAAGAACTAATTTATAAGCTTATACATATTTAAAGCTACAACATACTCTCTTATATATTCTGTATTAAAAAAAAAAAGCCTTTGTTATCTTAATACTGCAGCATCTTCCAGTGGCTTGTAATAGCTTTCTAATATATTTATCAGCCAATTCCTACTGGCTATCATCATTCAGTATCAGTGATATGCACTGAACATACTTGATTCCACTTTCCAGCACAGGCCTTCCCTGTTACGAGCATCAATCCAACTCCTTCTAGATGGAGTGTTTCTGTTAACACCTTTGGTGTCTCTGGGAAGTCTTTACAGTTTAGTAGCTGGTCATGCTTAAGTACATGTAAAATCAGTTGACACAACTTTGCAGTTGTTACTTTGTCTCCATGGATGTAAGCTGTATGTTAAATCACATTACCCAACATCGAAAAAAACATACCCTGTGATAAAACAAATTATCAAAACCAAAATACTAATAGGTCATTGCAAGAAACTAGCTGGATCATATAGGAAATTATAGTTACACTTTTAACTATTTAACAGTGTATCTTCTCTGTTTTCTTAGGCACAAGAATCGTGAAAAAACCCCACATATCTTTTAACATCAGCAGCACTTAGTATTGCATCTTAATCTAGATTTTTAGAGCCACAGAAGAAACACCTCAGTATGAAATAATGCATTTAATATTATTCTGACAAACATAGAGAGAAAGCTGGACATGAGAATTTCCAAGAGCAAAATAAAATTGGCAGCTTCCTTTCAGTGGGAGAGAACTTGAAGCTGAGAAGGGAAACAAAGTTGATACTGATGCTAACATGAAAGGAGAAGCATTCTTTATACATGAGAAACTTACCAGTACTGTTCGCCCTTGGGAAATAAAGAAATGGCCAGATACAACGATAGTAAGGATAAGATGGCCCGATTCTTCATTTGATTCAAAAACCTTCAAAAAGACAGAGAAAGTAAAAATCTAGCCCTGTAAGCACAGAATCTACATTTTCCATTTCTAGTGCAAAAGAAGAGGTTTCAAAGGTCAGTGCTGGAAGTCAGGTGTTTAATTTACCTCTCAGTAATACAACTTGCTCTCCACTCCCGTAAGACAGAAGGCACACTTAAGAATTTTTTGCTAATTATAACTCCATATACAGACTTAACTACTTTAAACAACCACCTGGACTCTTCCAACTTGATCTATAGTTTTTAATATCACAGGTCACTGCTGATGGAAGGAATAAAAAAAAAAAAAAGTTCACTAACTATCAGGTCATTGATGTGTTGACATTGATTCATGAAGCAAAATCTCTCCTGATTCCTGCATTAGCGCTGGACTTGCAAAAAGGTATCTGCAAAGGCCTCGCTTACTACTGCTTGCTACACAGGCCTCCTAGACGCCAGCCACAGCAAAACCAAGCAGCCAGTCCCTCCGCCCCGCCTGTCACCTTCCAAGAAGAGGTGTTTTGCCCTTCATCGTCGCCGTCTGTCGGGGGTAGGAAGCGGCCGTAGCGCTTCAAGGGCCACGTCGTGGCGCTGCCGAGCAGGGAAGTGTCGCCGGCGCCGCCCGGCGCAGAAGCCTGCCCCGGCTCGGAGCTGCGCCCGC
>VYXH01005714.1:266702-277684 GCA_013397275.1 Burhinus bistriatus
CTGCCATCCCAGCACTGAGGGGAGAACCATGGCGCAGGCGGCGGGCCAACAGGAGTTGAGCGGGAAGCAGGAGCCAATAGGAGGAAAGAGAGAGCGCGTGGGTGGGGGGGGACGACGACTTGTTCACCAATCAGGGGGCAGCCTCCAGGTGTACCTATGTGGCGGGAAAAGGAGTGCGAAGCCCGGAGCACGCGCGGTCGCCATTTTGTTGGGGGGTGAGGGAGCGCCGTCGGGGCTGCGCCGCGCGAAGTGGGCAGTGGTGTAGCTGCCCGTGGTGCGTTCCTGCGCTCAGTGAAATGCTGTGGAAGCCGGCCACAATGTCATCATGCATCCTTCCTCAGTTGAAATACATCCAAGTCCCTGTAGAAAAGCTGTCCTAAACTCTTAAGTTGCCTTCTCATTTTTTCATGCAAGGTGCTGTGCTCACTTCACAGAACTCCCAACACTGCTGTTGTGGTACCTGAACTGGGATCTGTGTTAAATATCAAAAAGCTGCTGTCTTTTCAGTGTGTGCTGCATGTTGTTAGCCAGCCCAGGTTTGTACAGCTGGATTAATCGAAATTGCACTCCTCTCCTTTTCTTTTTCACTTCCTCTCAGTTAATAGGTTGCTCCTAGAGTTATGTAATATTACACTTTCTCTAGAAACAGAGTGATGGTGAAATGACTCATAATAAGACTGCACTTAGATATTCCATTTATAGTACATATCTTGGGCCATTAACAAGAAAAACACATGCATTAGCCAGCCAAGGTCATTGAGGGGGCATGGAAGAGCCAGTTACCATCCAGGAAGATGTGCGTGAGGGTCTGCTGACCTGGACAGACTTATGAGTGCCAGTCACCACTAGCCACTGCTAAACCATCTGTGTGCTTGAGGGGACTACGCGAGTAGCTTTAATCCCGGTTCTGAGCATTGCCTACTGCCAGCAGCACGTACTTGATCAAGACGAAGCTTGGCTAAATACTCACACTTCTTAAACAAAGCAGAACAAAGAACTTTATGCCAATTTTTTGCTTTTTGTTACCTTTATGGTTTGCACTTATGTTGCTGGCTTAGCTGATAGGAATAAGGTTAGAACGGAATGAGTAACTATTCTCCCATCTGAAATAAAATCTTTGGTACAAGGTTAACCTATTGCTTAAACTGTGATGGTTAAATCTGTTAGAAAATATTAGATTGACATTTATGTCATGTAGCCGTTCTGTTTTCATCTGATGTTACACCCGGAGAGCCAGATTAACATCTGAGGAACTGTTTCCATAATAAACAATTTTACAGTGTTTTCAAAAGGAAGGTGTTTATCTGAATGTTTTGCAGATAGGGGAACACAGGCAGAAAGGCATTAAATGACTTGACAAGGTCATCCAGAAAAATCAGTAATGAAACAGGGAATACAGCGTGGGCCTCCTAGCTGCCAGTTGCCTTCTCTAATCACTGCTTCCCCAGGAGGATTTCTCAAATTGCGCTTGTCAAACATTCAGAATTGGCCTGTAGGCTTGGGACTTTCTTGGAAACTACAAAAGAAGCTAAATATAATTGTCAGAGAAAGCTAGTATGAGTACATATATTGAATCTATTTTCCCCTAATTCAGCTGAAGTTCTGTGGAAAACTGTTTGTTTGCAGCATCTTCTAGCGTCTAGTTTCCAAGGGTGACTTCTGGCAGATGTGCTAAAGGCTTCTGCAGGAGGAAAACAAAAGCTCAGTCTTTTACCAAGACAAAAATTTCAAAATGCAGTTTCAAAAGAGGCAGAAGTAAACCAAAAGCATCAGATACTCCTGTGAAATCCTTTAAAGATAATGTCTTAGTGAAAGGCCACATGAAAAGGAGGAGTTATTAGGGGGATATAAAGCCAGTCGCAGTGTGCAGAAGACTGTGCAAATTCTTTCCTCCACAGCTTTGTTAGGGCACCTCAGTAGCATATGCAGTACCTGCATATTAACTAGACCTGAAGCTCAGCCAGTGCAACTCGACCGTGATAGGGCAATATCTCATCCTACTCTCATCTAGAGGTACCAGTCACAGCCACGTTTACTTTGGATGCTGAACCTTAAACATGATTCTAGCACCCTTTAATTTTCTGATCATAGGTTTTGCTTGACTAGGCTCTGGTTTGCTTTTAGTTTTTGGACATGAACTTGTTATATTTTTACATGTGTATAAAGTAAGGTTTGAACCAGGAGAAATGAGCATTGTGTTAAGACTGATACACAAGCTTTTGCTGATTCTGATTTCTTTGGGGAATTGCATGATTGTTCTGTATTCAGAGTAGACATGTAGGAATATGGTTAAAATGTGTTTTTTGTAAAAGGCTACAGAGGTTGACAATTTTTTAAAATTACAGAATAGAATGTAGAAGAAGGAGACTGGTAGGTGAGCCTGACAGATTAAAATGTCTTTCATCAGAGATGAGATAGCAAATCCCATGTACGTGCTGAGGGTTTATCATTGTGGTATACTTAAGACTTGCTTGAGACTTCACAGATTGCAGTGGTAAAAGTTAAATCTCTCACTGCAAAAGTACGTAGTCCTGTTAATAAGTTAGAGAAACTCGAAGCAGAGAGGTCCATGCAGGAAGAGAGATCTGTTTGTTCCTGCACAATGAGGATTTGATAATATGCTAATAATTATTTTTTCCATAGAGAAGATGCGAAGGGATTTGTTATTATTTGGGAGTAAAGCAAAATGATGCAGTAATTTACTAGTCTGGACTATATAGACTATATGTATGGCAGTTGGTTTTGGTACTAGGTATTTCGCTGCGCCATCTACATTATTGATTTGCAATAATAATAGTGGTGATAATAGCAATAATAAAATGATATTACCATAACTTTATTGTCAGATGTGAGTGTAGATTTGTCACAAGTGCAAAGGATGTACTGGAGTAACTTACACAAATTGGACAAATAATGCATTAACAAAATAGAGCCTACTAGATGCATGAAATGGATAAAATAAGCAACAAAAGGTACATTTTAGAAATTCTGGAAGTTTCCCAGTGGTATTGACAACTTACTGTCTGCTTCTACCCAGCTGTGTTAAAGGGAGAAATAGGATTACTCACAGTGGCATAAATAACAGGCTAGTGAAAATGTTCTATTCAGAATACTTCATTTATTGCTTTGATTTTTATAACAAACAGCATTACCTTATGCTTTAGTTGGTTTGTTGGTAGTTGTGCGACTTCCTCAGTAACTGACAGGTTCATTCCATTAATCAACATTTCACATAGTTAGTTGTACCTATTTCTGTCTGAATGTGATCTAACAGTTGACAACCTCACTGCCCAGGTCTCTCAGTGCTAATGAAATTACAGTATCTCGGTATTCAATTATTGCATAGCAGTTCTGTACCTATCACAAAAATGTCTTCATCCAGCTCTGTCAACGTGTGTTAACATTGAGGGAGATGAACTTAGAGTTTTCTTATGTAGAAATTTGAAGCCAAGGACCATGTGGTGTTCTGGGCTCTGGTACGATGGCCTCTGCTGTCCTGAGGAGTGTCAGGCGTTCACACACCTATTAGGAGACCTCACTCCCCAGCTGTTGTGAACTGCAGTCACTGAATTTTACTCATCGATTTTATACTGTTTTGCTTTTTCCCTTTGCCAAAATCTACCCCTTGCAATGAGCTTTAAATTTTTAAGTGAAAAAGAGAAACCAAATCAGTGCATTTCTGACTGAATGTACTTCAAGTATTGTTGTAAGGTAGGAGTGAAGTCTGATGACTTGTACCAGGCATCAGGTTGAAATTGTAATTTGCAGTTGTAACTCATAGTCTCTCTTTTCTCTTCAGTGGCCATATCAAGATTAAGATTGGATTGAGAATCTACCCTTTAAGCACCACAAGAATTAAAACGTCCTTCTGACTTACAGTCTTCCAGAATTTTGAGCAGCTGATCCTTCTCATTTTCCAAAGTCAAAACATTTTCTCCAATGAAGTCTTCAATTATCCCTTTTTTCTCAGAAGTTACTCCATTTTAGTGTGTCTCCAGAAATGGATTCCATAAGTTCATGTATTGTTTCTGTTTATCGAATGGTGACATTCCTAACTTGTCAAGTGTTGTATACCTAAATGACACCTTCATCTTACTCCCTAAATTATATTATTTGTGAGGATGCTTGACATTTACAAGGAAACTGTGGAAGCTCATTTAGCAGTGTATGTTGATGTGCACGCTTAGTTATGTGACCAAAAAAGTAACCATGTAGTTCTGTGGTTTGCATATCTTCATTGTCACTGCCATCGGATTTGCTGGAGTGTTTCAAATTGAGTCAGAAGCTTTAAATAGGTGGGTGGATATAGATGTCAAAAATTCTATCAACTCGAGGTCTCTGTGGCTGGTGTGCAACAAGTGGAAGAGTCCTGTGCCAGGTCTTTTAGGAACAGGCAGTGTCAATAGAAAGCGGAGCTTGTCTACAGTCAGCAGGGACAAACAAAAGACAGCGTGACTGAATTTGCATGAAGACCCCTGACTTAATGATGTCTTTAGCCTCGTGGTGTGTTTTGAGACTCTCTTCCATAAAGCCTTGGACTTTTTCTAGGGAAGGTCACATTTATTCAAAGCATAATTTATTTGCATTCCCTTTAATTCCTTTTAAGTTTTCTAACTTTAGTACTCATGGCACAGATGAAGGAGCTTCTGCCTCATAAATCTTTCTTTTACATAAAAAAACCCCACCCACAAACACTCTTTACTTTCGGTGCATCCATTTTTCTGAGTGCTTTTCATTTTCCATGACCTTGAAAACATAAGGGCGTTTATTAATTAATTCAAATTTACAGATGGGTGGAGGGGAGAATTGCAGATTGGAGATGAGCAATTTGTTGTATGCCCCTTATTTGATGAAGATTGTAGAAGGAGAAATAGTCCTCGCCATTGCCAAGATTTCCCATCCCAATCAACTGTGGTTTTCATTTAACCACTGGTTAAATAGTGACCCTAGCAGGAAGAGGAGAGTCCGGTCTTAGAGTAATTATTGTAAACTGAATTCCTGACAGTTTTGGATATGGACAGGAGCTGTAATTATCTCTGCTTTTTTAACTCTTGCATTGATTAACTCTGGATGTTTCCTAATGTAAGCCTGTATATACTGCTCTAAATGCAACAATAATGGAATGGACTTCTGACTTCTACAGAACCCTATCAAAGTTTGTTTCTGCCCAAACATATACCAGACCATTAAGAGATTCTGTAAAGAAAAAAAAAAAAAAAGATCTTTTCCCTCAGGCTGCATTTTAACTGGTTTTAGCAGTTCTTGCAGTGAGCTTGGAGGGCAAAATACCTCTTTGATTCTCTCTTTAAGTCTCAACGCCAAAGCTGATGTCAGTGAGAGTTACGTGTGCACAGAGAAGGAAGAAAATAAGTCTTGAACTTTTGTGCATTCTCAAAGAATGGTATTCTCTCCCCTACACCCACCTTAATTGTGAATTCTTCTAGTCTACTGGATTATCATGTGTTCAACTTAGGACTTACTGAAGCAGGTGAATAGAGGACTCTAAATATGTCTAGCTAGTGTAGTATATCTGTGCCTGTTTCTCCATGCCCTTATGGAATAGAATAGAGTATTTCAGTTGGAACACCCCACGTTAGAACCACTTGAAGTTTCATGATAGATACGTCCAAGACTCAAAGCATCCAGTTCCAAATATACAGCCATTTAAAATAAAGAAAAATCTTTTCTGGCTGTTAATGACATAAGATTTTGACACACAACTGAACAGTTGCTATGCCTTCCAATAAAAAGTATACTATGTGGTACCCTTAAACCCACCTTGCCACGTTCAGCTGTCTCTCTGATATATAACCTGGAATATGTGCACACGAGAAGGAGCCTCTAGTCCCCTAAATCCCACACTGTTTAGGAAGCAGGTAGCAGAACGCTAATAAATTTAATTTACTTGCTTAATCTCCCCTGTGTTTTGTATTAATATGAATAGCATTATAGGAGCAGGGATGTGCTTATATAACAAAATGTTCTCCTTCAACTTAAGGTTAATGTAGTTACTCATATTTACCACACATAAAATGGAGGTCTTAATCTCCTGCAGCACGATACAAGTAACTTCCAGGAGAGTTAGTTATATTCTATGCCAGGAACCTCTGAGCCAGGGAATGGGATATCAAGTATTTGTAGTTTCCCCAAATCATGTAATGTTAGATACTGGAGACATTTCCATCTCACCAAAGATGACGGAATCAGTATGTGTAGAAAAAGACTATTGATCAGAAGCATGCAGTGTTACAGGAAACCTTTGTTTGCTCTGGTAGCCTAAAACAAAAATTAAAGACCTGTTTTCCTTCTCCAGCCCACAAAGACTTCTGCTTTGATATTGGATTGCATGTGGTGCAGTGCAGAAATTATGCTATCCTGTAATGTACACTATTGTTTTCTTGTTAATTAAAATAGGTGGAGTTCATCATTTTTTCCTGTCAGTGCTTTAGGTCAGTTTCCCTTTAGCCCACATTGATGAAATCTCACTAGTAATAGCAGACTGACACAGCGTTAGTCTCTCAGCATTTGACTAACTCAAAGACATTCAACTTAAGGGAAAATTCTGTGAGGTTATCTTTTCCCAATCAGTATCAGGCATATGATGACTCCCTATTCTTGAGTGCAATCTTTCTGTATATCGTAAGAATTTAATCTGTTAAGTTGTAATAAGTGCAAATATCGATCTCTCATGCTCTTGTATGATACGGGTGGCCAAACATAACTCTCCTCCATTGTGCCTGATTTCATTTGGGGCACTTGCCAAATGGGCAAGCATGATTAAGCTTTGAATGTTTCTTCAAGAGATAGTTTTATAATAACCCATTTTAATCTCTAAACCTGCCTTAGGACCTCTTGGACAGGAACTGGTTTTGTTTTCTTGTGTTTTTATAGAGCCAAGCACAGTATCACCATTTCATAAATATAGAATGTCTTCTCTGTACACTAAGTTATGTTTTTGTTAATTTTAATACAGCTACTTAGTTCAGTCTAATTTTGTTGCTTCATGAAAACTAAGAGATATCTATTGTCATTCTTTGTAGAACCTGCATATAATTTTGATCATCCAGCAAATTCACGGCAGAACAGTTTTGCCAGCTTCAGCTGATTTCTCCTTGATATTGTTTGACAAAAGATAAGAATGAGAGCCTCTCTCAGTCTTACTTCTTGCTTGTTACAGAAGACCTGAATAGACAAGGATGCAAATAAACACAATCTTAGTTGTTATTCTCAGCAAAAAAATCTAGTGTGATAGATGGAATGCCATTTGTGATAGAAGGTATTTTGTTTTCCTGTCTTTAGAATTCCAGATAGGATATTTGCTAACATTTAACAGTGAACTGATGTCAGTGGAAAACCGGGATGTCATTTCACATAAGCTCTCACATTAATCAAGAAAAATGTAATTTTTAAGAGATATTTCTGCTACCTGAACAGAAGTGAGGGTGAGGGTCACAGTGGAAGGCTGGAGATCGTTCTCAAGATGTTTTTTCTCCTCACATGCTCCAAAGCAATGTTTTTCAAAAACAGCCCCTTTCCAAAGTCAAACAATTTCATGGATCCACTACATTCATTGTAAAGGTAATTGTAAAAATATCTTAATTACAACAGTGCTAATGTCAAATAATTGGTTTGTTTGTGTTTTAAGAGGCTGACAGAGAATATTTTAACTTGAAGGGTAAAGGACTGGAAGGGAATGGTTTTAGATTGTGCTAACGTTTCCAGTGCCTCAGAGTGCATTCCATATTCTGTGTAGTGTGACTGAAAGCCACTGCTGTAGAGAATCTACAAATCACCTAAACTTTCTACCACTCTGGGATTTGTTCCAAAAAAACAGATGATTTTGGCATGATTTCCACATATTCACCATGGATTTCTTCATGTTCCCTTGGTGGTCAGGCAAACCTGTTGGAAGTAAGGTATCATAAAGGCTACTGCATTAAATTACCTTCAAAACAGAATGAAGCTTGCTGGCTTGCTGGTGAACTTTGCCTATTTGTCTTGGTAGTAACAGCCTGAAAATCTTAGGATTTGTCCTTCTGCCCATGAAGATTCAGTCTAGCTGTATGTACTAAGGATAATTTAATGCCATATAGAAGGTACTGGGCAAGATAACCCTGCTTATATCATCATGAGTGCTGTCTTTTCCACTTGTAGGTATCTCACTAGTGGAGTAAAAGCCATCATAGGAAAGAGGCTTAGTACTTAAAATAGTAACATAGAAACAATTTAAGAGTATTTGGCAATTTTAAAGGTGTTTTTGGACAGTGCACAGCAGAGAATACTTAACTTTGCTCTTTGGTGTAAGTGCAGACTCATATGCTTGCAAGTAAAGCTAAGCACTCTCCATATTTAGAAGAAATGATCCCTTGAATCTGTCTTGGCTTTTCAGTTACCCTCAAAGCAGCATAGCAAGGTGATGCAATCTGTAGCTTTTCTTCTCCAGCAGGTACAAGTTTTGTAAGACTATTGTTTCTTAAGGTTTTGAAAAGCAAAGAAGAGTAGGCCACATTAATGTGAGAATTTCTTGTAAAACAAAGAAAAATATATTCTTTCATATCTTTAAAGGTTTTATTCAAGAAAAATGTATAAAAATACAGAACACATACCTGACTGTACAGCAGCACACAATTAATCTGTGAACCTCTTTGCCATAGGGTGTTGTGGGTGTAAAAAGTTTCTGTGTGTCTGAAAAGTAATTAGACAAATGCAAGAGAACATAAAATCTGTGATGGGCTGTTGAAGGTAGAGATAGCCCTTATAACCAGAAAGTCCTTGAGACATAGCTTATTGGAAACTTTGAGAGTATAGCAGGGAAGTGTTTTTAGAGGATTTTCCTGTTCTTATACTTTTCCCCAGAGGTCCACTGCTATTTACTCTTCTCATGATTTCTTCTCTTAAGAACAGGCAGCGGCCTTTCCCCCTCCTTACCTCCAAAAAGCAGGGAGAGAGGTACAAGAAACAGAGACCAGGAAGATGTACAAAAACAAATGAGTTCAGGGGACAACAAATGAACAAAACAGAAAGTGGTGAGGATTAAGGAGTGAAAAATATGGGGACAAGAAAACAGATGGGGACACTGAGCAAAACAGTGCCAACAGTGCCCACTGCTCCCTCAAGGTATCCAGCGAGATCGTGGATGCCGAGAGAGGTTTCAGTCACTTCCTGGTGTTATGGAGAGGAAGCTTGGCTAAGATCAAGAGGCTGAGAAGGAAGTCTTGCAACTTAGTGCACCTTTGAATGGGATGAATATAAATAAAAATGTGAGGATAAAAACCAGCCAACTGGCACACTGAATGTACACATGTGGTCTCCCTCTTTCTCAGAGGAAACATGAGTCAGGAGACCCTGTGAACTGCGTCATGCACATGCCTCCTGGCTGCTGTTGGAGACTGGACTGTAGCTAAACAAATCTTTAGTTTGCACCTCTATGTCTGTTCTTTACTATATTATCCTTTTCTTAGTTCCAAATCATACATTTCTAGTTGCTTCTGTGAATAATAGAAACAATACAGAGATATATGCTGTATTAGCCATGCATAATATGCAGGAAATCATTTCGGGCATAAAATCCAGGCACCAATCTTTATCAATATTACAGTTTTGAAAAAATGCTATTTTATTTATCCTTTTTAAATCCCTTTATTAATTCTTTAAAAAAAATTCAGACAATTCAAACTAAAAGAAACTCTCAGCACAATCATATATAGCAGCTGGGGAACTATAAATTTGTGAATTTTGCACACATGCACACACATTATTCATTCCACCAGCATGCATATGTTCATCCTTTGTCTCTTAACCTGCTTTAATAATAAGCCTTCAAGAAGCAAGAACACATGTCCTGAAACAACTTCTGTCGGTTACTTAATTGCTAAGTGACCTTTTCTAGATTGGCCACATCACTTCTGCCCAGGCACCACTCATCAGTATTTAATATATACCATGAAGTGCCACTCAATTTTCAGATACTTAGCTCTGAACTTAGCTCATCTCATACAACTTTTTTCACAGAGTTGTTAATTCCATGAAGAAGGATTTCCAAATTATTCCCTGTTGTCAAAATGCAAACAGACAAAACTGAGTAAATCCTCAGCTATGTGAAATATGCTGGGAGACAGCCATTAGAATCACACTGTCATATGCTCTAAACTCAGATTTTTGTCTAGCCTTAAAATGATTGTAAATTTGTGAGAATAACCTTCAGAATCAGAGGGCCAACTAGTGGTGCCAGGCATGGGGAGACACTGCTTGCAGTCTTCAGCATGGACTGTAGGATGGGGAAAAAGTACACAACAGATGGCAGTTTTCTATAGATCAGTAGAGATTCTTCTGCAGTTCCAACTGTTTTTTACTGCTTATCACACCACAGGCAATGGCTAATCTGATAGCTGCACATCATGCGCCAGCAGTGTCTTGGGTAACTATCCCCCCATAGCCTGTACCTGTGGGCCAAAGAAGAAATTGAGTAAGAAGTGCATACAACAGGCAACTTTGACCCATGTACCAAAAGACAAGCCGTCGGTGAAAAAGACCAGCCTGGCTGAACAGAGAGGTAGGGTCGCAACTTAGGGAGAAAAAGAGGATTTATGGCCTTTGGAAGAAAGGGCAGGCCACTCATGAGGAATACAAAGAGGTAGTGAGGCTATGTAGGGAAAAAATTAGAAGGGCCAAAGCCCAGCTAGAACTAAACCTGGCTTCTGTTGTGAAGGACAACAAAAAAAGTTTCTATAAATATATTGGAAATAAAAAGAGGACTAAGGATAATATCTGTCCTCTAGTAGACAGGGCCGGTAACAAGGACGAGGATAAGGCGGAGGTACTTAATGCTGTCTTTGCCTCAGTCTTCAGCAGTAGGACCAGTTGTACCTTGAGTACCCAGACCCCTGAGACAGTGATGGGAAGCAGAATGAAGCCCCTGTAATCCAAGGGGAAATGGTGAGGGACCTGCTTCAGCACCTGGAGGTACACAAATCTATGGGGCC
>VYXH01005714.1:279361-316374 GCA_013397275.1 Burhinus bistriatus
TTTACAAGAAAGGTGGGAGTATCTGTTAATGATGTGACACTAGGAACTCCTCAGCATTTGTTACGGTTTCTAAACTTAATCTGGGTCATGTGCCAGAGGGATCATGATACTTATTATTATTGAAGTGTATGGATATATTATTGCAAAGGGTATAGAAGAACATTCAAAGGAGAAATGTCCAAAAAGGAGTTAAAGTCAAATAGATAGAAGGCAAAATACTACTCTATCTAGGCACTTCAAAATGTTCTCTGAAACAGTTTGAAGATCCAGAAGATTCTGGCAAGTCATTGCTGATTAAAGAGAACAAGTCAGGGAGTTCAGGTTCCAGCTGATGACTTTTCGTATATGAGAGTTTACAAATTCCATTACACTCATGTTAACTTCAGAATTGTTCTTGCTAACTTTCTCCATTGAAGTGCATTTGCTTGAAACTTGATAAAATAGAAAAAGTAATTATAAATTTGGCTCAGAGAAAGACAGGCACTATGTATGGTTGGATCTGTGGCTATTCAATATTCATTTTTCTTCTTCCTTTTGCACAGTGAAAGAACACAATTTTACAATTGTATTGAGATATTTTGTGGATGCTATCAGATGAGCAATTTAGTTGGAATCTTCTCGCTATACTAAGAAGCTGTTCTTGGTCAGTCCTTTTGTTCATACACCACAGAATTCAGACCTTAAGAAAAAAGGAGGGAAAAGAACAAACTTCATGTGGTCACACTGCTTAGCATACAGCTGGATGACAGTCAGATACAGTGAGGAAAGCAGTAGAGGAATCTATATAACACACCTGTGGACTCCACTAAGGAATGCTACAGTGTGGTTCAGGATACAGTTTCTTGAGAATCAGAGGCTCCGTCAGGAACATGTAGCCTGACTTGTATACCATAAGCTGTAGAATTTAACCCAGTGCTTCTTACTGCACCTTGTAGATGAACTAGAGCATTTCTCTGAGGAACAGTGATTCGATCTTGGTTTAAAGCCATTAAATGATGCTGTAGCATTTCAATTTAATCAACCTAATTAGGAAGAGAAATCTTTTTTAAAAATTCACCTTGTAAAAACAGTAGTATCTCCTCCTCTTCACCGTTCATTGAGGAGTAGGCCAGGCATAAGCTGATGATCATAACACTTTCTATACAAACTCTTGAAACATTCAGCAGAAAGAGGGTGGTCTTGAGCTTTGCACATTTTGTACTGTCCCTCTTAGTACTGCTCCTTGCCCTCAGCAGGTGGTATTAGCACTGTGACTGCTTTTCCAGATACAAGTTAAGAAGTGTCTTATTCTTAATACACAGGCAATGGCATGTACCTCCTTTGATATTGCACCCATATTTCCTTCTTTGGGCTTGATATTCTTAGACCTATCCCAGCAGAGTTGTTTCATTCCTTATCAGAGGTTGAACATGGAAGCATTTGAAGATGATGTTGAAGTTCTTGAATAAATTCAAGTGTGCTTCTTGCTGTGAGTCTAGGGAAGCCCTATCTTGTGACATACAGAGCAGGATAGATGGAGCAGTTTCCCTGTCAGTCATTACTGTGGCCTGTGAAAAATGTTCCTGATGGGTTTCATGCAAGTGGCAGGTGCTGGGGTTAAAAATGAAGATATAAGTCTAACAGGAAATTCAAAGAAGAAACTGCAGGGTCCTGAAGTCCCTTTGAATTAGGTTTAGGTAGGAATGATTCTTCCTGCTGGCTGCTTTCTTCCCTTGTGTGGTTTGTTGCTGTACTGGCAGATGGAGAAAGGTGGTGTGTATGTATATGATGACAGACATTGCTATTGCCTAACCAAGTCCATGCTTACCTGCCATATTTTAAAAAACCAAAACAGATGGTAGAGAATATAACAGGCCTAACAGCAGAGTAAACTGATGGGCCGTATTTATCCTGCAGAGCGGGTACAAGGGAAGGTATAGCAACATAAATCTCTCTCAGCTACACATGTGCTCAACCCAGCTGTGGAGTGAATTAATACACTGGTATGAACAAAAGACTCCAGTTGTCTGGGACTGTAGGTTCTGAATTCACCTCTTTGTTTAGGCTGGCAGCCATGGGCTCCATTAGAAGTATCTGCAGAAGGGCAGGTGGGAGGAGAAGGTGTTCATTCCTCCACGAGGCCTTGGCATGAGATGCCACAGAAATACAGCCACTGTGCAGTCGTTCAAACACAGAAACCTGCAACCAATGCCGTGTCCTGACTGGATCTGAAATTGTGACCGGGGATAAGGGGTGTCTTAAAGAGTTGCCAACTACACTCCTCTGAATTCCTGCATTTTGTCTAGTAACCTGTTTGCTTTTCTGCCTACTACCTATGTCTAGTTGTGGGCATACAACACTGAAGCTTCTGTGTTTGCTTGCAGCCAACCCTCTAAGATGCAGTTAGGTACTTGCTTACTTCTCCTCTGGTCTAAGACCAGTGCTGACTCCTGTCATAATTTAATGGGATATTTTTACTCTAAAAGCATAGTCTGAAAAGGCTAACTTGTTCTACCATGTATGCAAAATGGATCTGTCTGCTGAGCCACCTGGAAGGCCTCTATTTTTAGGCTCTTTCCTTGGAGCAGTTGTAATTTGAATTGACATATTGTTAGCTAAATGCATGGCACACTGAGAAGTAATACCTCTGGAACCATGCAAGTCATTGATTGTTAACAGCAGTAGAAACAGGGGCCCTAGTTTTCTTTTTCCAAGCAGGAAAACAAGCACAGAAGTTTAGCTAGTATAGGACTTGCTTTCAACAGCCAGAGCTGAGCAGTCTTACCAAGTCAGTTCTTCAAAGAGAGCAAAAGTATGAAGGACACATATTTTATCCATCTGGGAGAAGTTCAGACTGTCAGTTACCAGTTGATATGTGAGGCAAACACAAGTGACGGTAGCCTGAAGTACACTGTTTAAGTTAGGTACCTAAAACCTAATCTGTACACAGCACATATGCAGTTTTGGCTAACACTGTTACATTGCTATTTTTTAAAGAATTTAACAAAAGTAGTACCAATAGACATTATGAATGTATTTAATTATGAAATTATTTCTTCAGCATGTTCACACAGTTTACATAAACTTGATTGGGAGTTAATGTATCCTAAACTGGACAACATTTTGTGCATGCATCTGCTACCTCTACACACTTGACCAATCAGGTCATATGGGTGACTTCTTGCTTTGGCATTGCCATTTTATACATAGTGATAGGCTTCTGTCACTATGTATGTGTGTTAGTTCAGAAAAGAGTGAGTGTTGGCCTATAGCATTTCTCCCATAAAGATAATACACATTCTACAACTGTACTAAATTCACTGAAGGGAAAAGCCAAGGGACCATGTTATCCTTCTGTTCCTCACTGAAGGGTGAGAAATCATATCTGGGCCAAGGCAAACCTTCCAGGAGAGCATCCAGTCCTGATACAAAGCTATTAAATGACTAAAAATTCACCATCTTCTTTGATAGCTTGTTCTGCTAGTTAGTCAGCTTGCTTTTAAAATGTACTCTTTATTTATCTCCCATTTACTTTGAGACATTTGTTATCTTTATGTGTTTCTGTGCTCGCTTACAAAGTTCTTTAGTCGTTAGTGTAATGCCTTTTTATAAATACGGACATCACCTCTTGTTCCCTTTTTATGATAGATTAAACATGTTGAACTCTTCTCTTACTTTACGGCATTTTTTCCCAGATCTTCACACTTCTTCCTCACTGCACTGCTCAAAAGCCCTGAGAGCTCATGCCTGCAGTCCTTTTCAGGGCCACTGCTTTGTCAGGGTACAATCCCCTAATCTGTAGATACTTCCATATTTTGTTTCTACATGTGTGACTTTGCATGTTGCTGTATTAAACCACTTTGTTAAATCATCTCAGTTTACCAAAGTCCTCACTGTATTGTGCTGATCACTTTGCCAATCTTTGTTTCATTTACAAAAGGAATTGGCAAAGACTTTTGTGTATGTGGATCCTCAGGACGTTAGTTTGAATGCGTGTGTGTGTGTATTTGTGTGTGTGTGCACAGATGCGCATTTCTGTTTGTGTTGTTATCACTGTTAAATGTTGGATCCAGAGCTATTATTTCTGGTCCCCTTTTCCCAGATCAACTTTGACAACAACTCTACCAAGACAGATTTGCTTGGAAATCTGATTTCCTGTTTGTTCCTGTTGTGTTTTAAGAATAGGGAAGTCTAATTCTAGCTCTGCAAGAAGCCACGTGATAAAGCTTTGCCAAATGGCAAACCTGTGCATTCCCAGGAAAGCAGTAACACCTACATTTGCTGGGTTTGTGCATCACTTGTACAGTGATGCAGTTTAGGTGCTAGTTTTTGTTAAATTGTGAACAAGGGAGTACTTTGATTCCACTCAGTCAATTTGCAGCAGTCTTTCCTTGCTCTGAAATACTGACAAAATCTCAGTAATCCATATCCTGACTCTAAAAACATGCATTCATTGAGTTTAAAATGATTTCCACTTAGTTTTGTGTTCAGAAGGCTGACAGACCAGTGTATTTTCTGGCAATTTGAACTGACTGTAGTACTTTTCTTCTGTAATATATCTGCAGCAGTACCAAGGTGAGTAAGTCAATAGAATACTGGTCTGTTTGGTCTCAGACTTTTTGTTGAACTAATGTATATGCCCCAGATGTGCAATCATATCTAGAAAATAGGTAGTGTGAGGCACTTTATTTCTGCTGAAGTACAGAACTGTTCTTATGACATGGAGGGAAATTACAGGGTAATAATTTCTCTGGTGTTATTGATATGAGGGCAAGAGAGAAGATTATAAAATCTGCTTGTTGATGCTGGTTGCTAGGCAGAGCGAAGTGATAGTCTTTGCCTTTCCTGTTTGGATCTCTGTGGCCAGATGTTCTTTCTGTAGCTGTGAAAACACTAACAATGAATGAACGAGGATCCTAGAACACAGCTGTACAAAACTGGGGGTCATTTTCTGGTTTGTCCCCAAGCATTCTTTGCACTGAAAAGATAATATATATAACTCAATCTGTGCTATACCTCTGTCCTCCAGTTAGAAAATCAGAGTAATACTACTCTGCTTTATGACTGTGAAGAGAGAGAAGTAATGCAAAAATGAATTCACAGTTGTGATGCATTCGTACAACAGAGGGATGGAGAGCAGTGTGACTCCATAGATTAAAGCTGCTTTCTAAGTACGCTCAACTACTGTATTAGATCCCTATTAATTACAAAGGAATCCAGCTCTGATGGCATTGCTTATTGCGATTGTAGGAAAAGTCAAGAATCTACCACCCATATATTGTTTTATTCCCACTAGAATGTCCATTTCCAGATAATATAGCAAATGGTTCCAGCCAGTCAGACGCTGCTACTATACCTCAATTCAGCAAACACTAGCTGTTCAGAAATCCAGGGTAATTGTGGTACACACTTTGACCCTACTTGTCAAAACAATCAGTAGCTCAGGGAGATGATATCTACTATATCTACCATATCTACCAAGGCTGCAGCATATTCCTGTGGGATATGGAAACTTCTCCCCTGTGTAACAGAGGACATGATTAATTGTGACTGTGTTGACACAAGAAGGTTATTGAATAGGATTTCCTTGTGAACGGGCAAATCCATTCCCAGCAGAAAACCATTACAGAGGTGTCAAACATACTCCCATTGTATTCTGAAAACCCACACCAGGGTCGCATAAAAACAGCTCAGGGTGTGCACAATTAAAAGTTACAGAGAAGCATCTACAAACTTGTGCATTTTGTAGTATTATGGAGTTACAAAACAATATGGAGAAGACTAATTTTACTGAAGAAGAAGGTTAGTTCTGCAGGCTCCCTGTGCCTCCTCAGTCTCCATCTCTGTGTTTTCAATAGCAACCATCCGTTAGTCTCTAAAACTCTGGGGTTTTGATTCATGCTTCTGTGTGTCCAGAGACTCTGGTTCCCACTCAAGGCAGTATACAATCACATTCCACATTTTAAGCAGCCTAACAGGTCACTGGTTTGGTTCATCCTTCTCCAGACACAACTTCAGTACCATCTGGAATGAGGTCAGCCCAGGAGGGAAGAATAGGTGGCAGCAGTTAAAGCTGAATGATGCAGCCATCATGGTAGATGATCAGGTAGGCAGATGTCTTCCTCAGTGCTTGTAGCCTCTGCTGTTTGAAGACACATGCCTAGGCTTGACAACTTCAGTTAGTGCATCAGGAGACTGGAGGAACCTTTCTTGGTAGCAAGGGTAGGATTTATTTCCCCTAGTGTAAAATTTTGCATGTCAGATGTTCACATCAAGGCTGGTCACAACCTAGCTCACTTTATAGCCACTGGAGAGAAGGACACACTACCAGAGTGTCCAGCCCAGTATAGATACAGATATACACATTTAGAGTAAGGAATGGTGCCTCCATTGATTATGAAGAGAGATGAATGAATTACTTAGATGTACACTGCAGACATCCATGTTTGGTCAAATAAATCATACATCTGAGTGATGCATTCATCACTATTGTCCTCTAGAAAGAATCTAAGGACCTTGACAAATCTGATTGCTTTTTGCTTCAAATGCAAGGTGCACATCATCTTGACATTTGACAAGTCTGTGCATGTGTAGGTGGGTAAAAATTGACCTGCATATACTTTTCCCTTACTGAGAGGATGTAAGAACAAGTAACAAATACTACTCATGGTGCTCTAAGCACTGATGAAAGATATTTTGGTGCAAGGTAATGGATGTAGTATAGAGGTGTAGAATTCCCCTTGAATTCAGTAAGATTTAAGTGTGCATTAAAACCCTGAGTGCTGCACTGACTAAGGTAATCTCCCCTTAGACAACAGTCACCCTTCTGTTGCTCCATTAAGCTCACTGAAGTCAGTGGAAAGACTTGCAGCTATTAAAAGTCACAGAGAGGTAACTATTACCTCTCTATGAAGTTCTAAAATCCTCCTTTAGCAACTGTTGAAAGTGCTGCCCATGACTCATAAAGGCTTCTCTTTTTTTTTGTGACGGTTTCTGGCAGGTACATTTTGGTGGACAGAGCAGTGTGTCCTTCTGGAAGGCATAGATAGGTGTGAATACCATTTGATATTTTTCTGGTGCCACAAGAGGACTAGATATATCAGCACGAAGTATTACAGCAGTTAACAGGATTGGTGTGATTGCAGGGGCCCTCTTTACTGTCTGGTTGTGTAGATTCCCTTGGAAGAGTTTACTGCTTATCGTGGTCATAATACAAAAGAGTGCTTGACAGAGCACAAAGTCTCAAAACAAACAAGAAAAAAAATATTGATTATTTCTGTCATCTCATTCATATATTGGACACCTTCTAACTAGAATACAAAGGGGATACTGTGAAGAATCAAGACATTTTGTACATTTTCTTGCCAGAAGATGTGTTAGGCATATGGTAGGTTTTGGAATTTATTGATTAACTCTCTGAGTCCCTGCCACAGCTTTCTAGGAGCATCAAGCCCCTTATGAGATTATCTGTTAAGATACTGAATGCTATTAGGAGTGTCATGGTTAGTGGAGGAATGATAATAGGAATCTCACTGTTAATACAAGTTCAAAAACTCAGAGCATAGAGCCATGGGAAAAGAAACAGTTTTCTGTTCTCCAGAAGTCAAGAATTAGGCTATGGCATTTTTAATCTTCAAGTACTAACTAATTTTTCATATATATAAGTGCTAGATACAACCTACATGTCACAAATTCTTCAGTAGCAACTACTACATTAAACCCTGTAAATACATAAATCAACTAAATGATGTTATTATTTGTGTTATTGTTAGTGTGAAATCTGAGAATCATCCTTTTACTTGGACAGATCTTACTGATCAAGTAAGATTTTTTTCAAGTAAAATATAAATTGCAAGTCAATTTCAGTCTTTGTTGCAAAGAATAAATAAATAAGCAAACACATGTATTGGTCACACAGCACTGCACAGTTGTAAGGCATAGCAGGAACACAAAACAGTATAATTGGAGGTGTAAGCAGACCTTTGAAACCAGTGGGTTTAGTCCTTAAGTATTTAAAAAGTTAATAAAATTAAATGTTATTTTAAGCATTGTACTTCTTTTATAATTTCATGGGATTCCAGGTAGTTGCCTGATCTGTTTAGTTCTGCTTTTGAATAGTAATTGGTTATATCATTCCTTCTGCTGCTGACGTCTGGAGGTGGAAACTTTACAGCTTAATTAATCAGTGTTTTTGCTATTTTTATTGTCATTGTGGGATTTGGAATTGGTTAGGGTTCTTCTCCTGCTCTTAGCAATGTTTGGACCCATTTGTGTTTTGCCCTGTGAGTGTGT
Organism: Burhinus bistriatus; assembly: GCA_013397275.1. Lineage (NCBI taxonomy): Eukaryota > Metazoa > Chordata > Aves > Charadriiformes > Burhinidae > Burhinus > Burhinus bistriatus. The sequence goes on from VYXH01005714.1 coordinate 287,633, forward strand.
AAGAGAATGCCTCAGGCCTAAAAGAAAACCTGTACATTCTCAGAAGCATAGTGACTGATATAATGACTTTGTAATGTATAGCTTTAAGCATTGGCTTCAACGGTACTTAAGCACATTTGTAATGCCAAACATAAATGCTAGTCTGGTATTTTTTCATCAACTTGGATATCCAAATAGGCATTTCTTGCTGGTACAACTTCTTTGAAATACAAGAATTTAAATCTGAAATATTTGCTTCTTGATGTCTGCAAGGTAAGTCCTCACTTAAGCAGTTAACCTGCCTTCAAGAGAAAGGTGTTGGTGACTGAATGGCTGCTTATTTGCAGTAAATCTTTTCCAAAGCATGGTCTGAATATGTGGGCTTCAACTCTGCTGTCAGTCTCACTGAGTAAATACACAGGAATTCATCCCAATGTCATCAGTGGAGTTACTCTAGAGTTTCTTATATTACATCAGATTTTTTTAAAATTCATTGTTCTACCTTCTGTGGTGGCATAAAGAATTCAAATTGCCTTTGCCATCTGGAGAGGATGGTTGGATCATTTTTCCCAGGTAAGTGAACAGCCCACTGGTAGAAATAGGATATATTTTGAGTTTGCCTCTCCAACTGAGCTTGTCAGCTGCGGCAGTTTAAATACAGTTTCTTCAACAATATGGTTAGATCTCAGATTTTTCTTTTCTTTTGAGTCTCAAAATATTTGGTAATTCTCAAATGCAGGAGCTTCCAAATTAAGAGTACAAGGCAAACATCACAGATTCACGTTGTTATTTACTTTGGAGAGTGGTGGTGGAAGATAACTTTTACAGATGTAGAAAACAATCAATTGAATTGTTAGGCAGTTACTATTTTAAAATAGATCTCTTGGTTTGAAGGAGTGGTTTAAAACACTTGAAGTGGTAATGCTAAAGTAGAAATTCTTTTTAAAAAGATACTGAAGCTGTAGTTTCAGTATTGTGCAAAAGGCTGTCTTAATCTGAGTGATGCTGTGAGGGCATCCTCGTACACATGCAGTAGGTGGTAGAGATGGTGTGATGGAAGGAGAGGAGAGAGTAAGATGATCTGGTAAAAGGAAATATATTCCTTAATAACATTAACTTGCTTTCTTTTGGAACAATGAGGTAGGACAGTTAAAGTTTTGAGAGGCCATTGGCAGTCAAGGAACAAAACTATTCATTTTGTACTCCCAGCATATTTCTAGTCCATGTTACTCAGCATCACTTGTTTTATGCCACAAGTTACAGCTATGTGGGTTGGAGGAAGGAGCAGGTAGATTTCTGCTGTGTTGTTGTTTCACTTTAGAAGATTTCTTTCTGTAGCTGCAAGGAGTAATTGTTTATGATAGCTGTAGATTCTGTAGAAAGATTAAATCCTTATCACAGATTCCAAAAATAAGCAAATTCCTGGTATTCCAGATCTAAGGAGTGGGTACATGGTGGCTGTACACAGCTTTGTTGCACATGTCTGTCTATCTGAATAGCAGTGGATGTGATGTATGAATGAATATCTAAGCAAAGGTTTTTTAAAAAGTGCACTATTTAGATTGGGCATATATTGGCTAAGAAACCCTGTCATTGATGTGTATTTCTTTGTTCATTCCTTATGTGCATACGTATGCATTTATATAAATGTACACATGCATATATATATAGACTATGGAAATGAAACATCAGTTTTGAACTTGTGTCTTGGTTGCCAGTCTGCCAATATGATGAGAAGATAGTATGGCTGAGACTTCAGATACTGCCAGAGATGGATCATTCTATTTTCCAAATGCTGCAATTTGTGTAGTTCTGTATTGCGTCTTGGATTATGTCTCACTCGCGGTCTAAGAGTGCAGTTAGAGTGAGATGTGCTGTTCAGCAGCTTGAGATTGCTTATTGTAAGTACCAGTTAGAGGACTTGCTTTACTGTATCCCAAGTCAGTAGGTGCCTGAACTGCAAGGGAAGGTTTCGTGTCATTCATACATTTGTGGTTTAATGAATATCCCACCCTAGATTCCTTTAAGGATGCTGCTTCCATAGGCCCATCTTGGTTTTGATTTGAGATAAAACATTAGACTACCACTCTTAAGTTCAGCTTGAGCTAAAAGACAAAGTTAGAGAAATAAATAACTTTCTAGTAAAGGAGCCCAAAATGAAATGTATATCATACTCAGACCAGGGGGGTATACAAAATATTGTCAAAGCTGAACAGTATTATCGCACATACTTCAAGGGTAATATAGACCTCAAACAAACTCAAAAGAACTCCAAAACCTTTCCTTCAGTGGGGAGAAAAAAGTGAAAATGTATGGTGTAGAAAATGGCTTTTTATCCCTGTCTGATTATCAACAGGGTGCCTCTTTGTCCAAGGCATCATCAATTATACCTTTTCACCCCAGAGCTGTTTACTGTAAAAATCTATTTTCAGATCTATATGTAGTAGCAAAAAGAAGAAGACAGGCAAAGAAAACTGACATTTTACCCTTCAGGTACAGAGAAAAGGATCTATTAGTGGTAGGGGATGCCATTTTAGAATCATTACCACTGTCCCACTTATTCCCTGGTCTGATCCATCCATCTACATTTCAAAAACCTGTAACAATGGCAGGGAAAAAAGCCTTTAGAAATATATGCGTGTCTTGCTCCTGTTTAATTGGTGTGTTGGGTGACTGAGCTCAAAAGACTTTTTCCTTGTCAGTCTCTGTCCCAGTTCCTGCACTGCTGTGAGAGGCTGTCCTCACCATGTTCCTGCTGTGTGTAGCACAATGCTCAAGCACAGCTGCAGAAGACTTTGGGTCCCTCTGCTGCATATTGCTGTCACTGACAGCAGGAAGGAAGATGAACTCTGTTGAAAAGCATGTATGCACATAGTGCCTTTTTTAACTGCAGGGAAAAGTGTAATTTATTCCTAACTGAAGAATTTTACCACTGTCAGGGCCAAAATCCCCAATCTGTGTAAGCCCGGCTCCACATAAACCTGCTAAGGCTTTTGACTAATCTTAAGGCTCCATGTTTCAGGGGCAGGGTGTGAGAGAGTTTGAACAGTATGAATTTTGGTCTGGTTTACGTTGTCCATTGAATAGTTCTAGAGGCTGGAAGTCACTGGAGTTCAGCGCACAAATCCTAATCTTCCTTTTATGTAGGTAAGCTCAAGAGCAAAAAAAAAAGCACATGGTTTATGATGAGTTTGTGTGACAAATAATCCTTACAGAGGTAGATCTGGTTTGCCTTTAAGGCAGTTTTGTTTCTGGAGATCCTCCCCATATGATAGTTACACTTGAAATTCACTTTGCTTAGTAACTGTCTAGTGTTTAGAGTGGAAACCAAGGTAGTGTAACCTTGCAGAAGTCTTGAAATTTCATATGACCCTATTTGCAAGTTTGGGATATTAATCATAGAATCATAGAATGGTTTAGGTTGGAAGGGACCTTAAAAGATCATCTAGTTCCAAACCCCCTGCCATGGGCAGGGACACCTCCTACTAGACTAGATTGCTCAAAGCCCCATCCAACCTGGCCTTGAACACCTCCAGGGATGGGGCCTCCACAGCTTCCCTGGGCAACCTGGGCCAGTGCTTCACTACCCTCAGAGTGAAAAATTTCTTCCTGAGATCTAATCTAAGTCTCCCCTCTTCCAGTTTGAAGCCATCACCCCTCATCCTATCACTACATGCCCTTGTAAAAAGTCCCTCCCCAGCTTTCTTGTAGGCCCCTTTCAGATACTGGAAGGCTGCTGTAAGGTCTCCCTGGAGCCTTCTCTTCTCCAGGCTGAACAACCCCAGCTCTCTCAGCCTGTCCTCATAGCAGAGGTGCTGTAATCCTCTGATCATCTTTGTGGCCCTCCTCTGGGCCCTTCTTATGCTGGGGGATCCACAGCTGGACCCAGTGTTCCAGGTAGGGTCTCACGAGAGTGGAGTAGAGGGGCAGAATCACCTCCCTTGACTTGAATAAGGGCAATCCTCTTCTTGAGTAAGGGCAAGAAAAGGTATACTAAGTTTCCTAGGAGGAAGACTGCTGTGAAAGTGAGCATCATTGCAATTCACATGCTTGAGTGAGACATGACTACAATATACTGTGAGCTCTGCAGCGTTAGCATTATTGTCTTCATTCTGTTGTATTGAGACTGTATAATTCTATTACTTTAAAATCAATATAACGTGAAGGTAAATCAGCCTATGGAATGGAAGTATACTTCAGCGCATACGCTCATCCTTTTTAATATCTTTAGACAGGAGTACATCCCATTGGAAGTAGTTTGTGCCTCTGTTGTGAAAAGCTTAATATGGGAAACAGAGGCACACACATCTGTCAGATTACTCACCTGCCCAACAGCTTGCCCCATTTTTCAAGTTACACCACTGCCATTGAGTATGTATGTTTTTCATAATGATAAATATTTAATAGCCCTGAAGAACTCCAGACTTTTACACATCTATCAAGCGATTCAAGCAGAAAAACTTGTGCAACTCTAAAAAGGGAGAAAGTTTGCTTTCCATGGCTCATCCAGTTCTTAACAGGTGAGCCCGTTTCTTTCTGGGACCAGAACTGAAATCATTTAATGCTCTGTCCAGTAATCAAGAGAAGGCATTGATTCTGGCTCTCTACTCATGTGAGCATGTGAGCTAGATTTGTTCTTGAGGCTATGGTTACCAGTGCCATTCTCTAGTCACTCTGTCTTCTTTCTAACCCTATCTCAAATTCGTAAGACACTCTTTATCATATCCCCATCCTAGTTAGTCCTGAGACTATAATTTCATTTTGTTACTGACGATGAATTGCAGCTGTACAACAGAAGTGTATGGAAAAGGAAAGAACTATGAAAGAGGAAGTAATTGTGGAAGACCTGCTTCTTAAATTCCCCTCACACGCATCCCTGTCCCTCTCAGCACACACATGCTGCCCTCACCAAGGGGTTGTAGGTGAAATTACTAAGTTTCAGGGAGCAGCAAGAGCAGCACTGTTCCACGCGGAAAGGCAAGCCAGCAGCTGAGGGAGACTACAACACAGGCAGGGGCAGCATCCTCACCAACGGGGCACAATCCCACAGTACCTCAGCTGGGCAAGCAGGAGAGGGCTGGTGACAGTCACAGATTCCATCAACAGTCCAGCCGTCCTCAGGCAAAGAACAAGTCAGGTCCAAGGTAAGTCCAGGAAAGCCAAATAACAGCTCAGGAAGAAGCACGGAAACAGGTACACCTACAGCATAGCTCAGGCCAGGACTGGGTGCCCAGGCCTGAGCTTGAATGGAGCTGGAGCAAAGAGCAGAGGTTGTTTGGGTAGCGCTGGTGGGGCAATTGGTGCACTGAGGACCTGTTGTCCTATTGGTGCCTATTGGTGCACTGAGGACCCTGACACTACAAGCTGAATAGTGATCTGTCTTTAAAAGATGAGTGCTTGCTTTCCTGTCTCCTCACACAGTGCTGGCTGGCATTGGGAACGCAGAGTTGCTGTTCCCTTCATTCGCATGAAATGAATCTACTAAAGCCAGTTGCAGCCTGAACATTGCAAGCAATTTATGGTAAAGCAATTCTGTTGTTTTCTGAAGTGTCATCACAAACCAATTTGAAATGCGCGTTTATCTTCCCATTTCTTTAACTGCTGTTTCCTGCACATTCATAGGATATAATAAATGAAGAGCACATAGTAATAAATTACTGTTGTTGAGGCTGCTGGGTGTCCAAAACTGCAGACAGAAAGAGATGTCACATCATTATTGTGGTGACAGTGAAGTCAGTGAAGGATGATCCTTCCCCCACCCTCAGCTCTGGTCATGAAAATTCAGCTATCGTATCTCTTTAGTCCATGATGTATGCCAGCTGCCACTCATTAAGCAGCAGCAGAGAATTTGCATCCATCGCTACCACATCTGGTTTACTAACCAGCGATTGGGAACCTTTTCTAAAGGAAACAACTTGTTTCTACCCTCCTTCATACCTACAGCAGCTTGAGGCAGGGCTATCTTTTCTTTCTCAATTCCTAAGTATTTTTGAGGCAAACAAATCGCTGACTTATTTCCTAACCACTGCAGTGTCTTCATATCTTACAGGCTCTTCCATGGGCTGTTGCTGAGCTGTCTGTTTAGACATTGCATCTTGGCTTCTACTCCACAGGATACTTTGCTCCAATTCAAGACTAAAATATTAGGCTATTCCCCGAAAGAGAAAGTCTGTATTTCAGTCAGATGCTACAGCTGAGTGATGAGTCCTTTCAGTCCCATACAGGAGAAGCACTACAGAAGTTGCTCGTTAAGGGAGAATCTATGTTTTCTCATTTGGTGTCATTGTTACAAATTGCTCTTTAGTAATGGGCCCTGTGCCTTGGGCCTGCCTGAGGCATTGCATCTAGAAAAGCTGTTTTAAAACATACTTTGCGTCAGATTCCTGAGAGTTAAAGTTGATCTGACAACATTCAGTTCTGTAACTGGTCTTCTTTGTATTCCCTATTTTACCACATTCTTAGTAAGAAAGCTTTGTGATAATCTCTCCCTAATCCTGCAGAAACCTGGTTTTTACTGATCTGCCAAGGACTGTGATCTGTAGAGGTTGGATTTGGGATATAGATGCACTCAGGAGCACGGTCTTTCTTACACCTGATGGCGTCTTCCCAGGGATCTTCAGTGATCACTCTGATTCTCAGCCTCTTATTTTTTACTTTTATTTTTGGCTACGAAGAAGACTCTTTGAAAGCAAGGGATTCTTCCACAGATAAGCCATGGTCAGCTTACAAGCCTATTGGTCTTCCTTTTCCTTTTTGATGAGAAATGAGCCCCAGTTCTACCTTCAGTTCATTGATCAAAGAGAAGGTGGCTGCCTGAGTTACAGCTCATGTCCTCCAAAATAAACCAAACATTCCTGTGTAGGTCAATACATTGAGTCTTGTACCAGTTTGAAGTAGACTGCAACTGGTGGCCCAAAAGCAGAGAGGTGCTGCATCTTTTTGGTTTACCAAGACACCTAATGTCATGGAAGAGCATATAAATATTAACAAATAATTGGTGTTCTGGTTAATAAAGGAACCCTTTTTCAATTGTTCCAGGAGCAGACATTGATTTCTTTAGAAATCCAGCAGTCTCTAACCCGGAGAACAGATCTGTTCACTATTCATGACCTACGCTGAAAGGTTTTCTTAAAAACTGGAGAGTTAGGGATTTGATCTTGAATGATAAATGAAAATCAGAAAATAGTTGAACCCCAAGAAGGTCTGATAAGTATTTCACAGTTGCACCAGCATCGTCAAAGACTTTATTCCTGTTGTTCAGTTAACATCTTTGAACTCCTTATTCATCTCTGATTTCTTCCTGTCTTGCTTATAACCATCCTGACTGAATCCAGGGACAGGCAATTCTGTCACTGTCTCTATTAAGCTCACAGCATTCGTTTCTGAGTTACCACCACAACAAGGATTACGTGACAAGCAAATGAAGAACCAGTCAGATAATGGAGTTTTTAAAATGGGGATTACTGGTGCTGAAGATGTAATGGCCTCTTTGATGCTGTTACTATCTATAGCATAAATCCTTCTCAGTCTTTAGACTATTGACCTGACACACTGAAAAGGCTCCTTTGCAGCCCCTATTGTCCAAAGAAAGGGAAAAGCTTTGAGCACAGACATCTTCAAGGCACAGGGAAAACACAAGGCCAAGAGATAAGCTTGGTAATTTGAAGGCATTTTATTTCTTTCAAGCACAATCCCAACGTTTTAGCAGAAACTGATATCCCGATTTTATCTGTGTTGCTTTTTCTCTAAGGTGTGCACTCAGTACTTTATAATTTCTAAAGATATCCTGAGCCAATCTCCTCAGGGCCAGAGCAGCAGCCTTGCAAATCAGCATCTTCTGAAAAGGACTGTCTAGAGAGATTTTGGAAAAAACAGTTGTCTCCGACACTTCGGCCCTTGTACATCTTAGAGTGTCTACAGGCCTCTTGTACAGTATGACTGGATATATACCTTTACTACCCAAGAATGAACGAGTAGCTGGATTTTGGAATAACTAGGTTGATTGTTCTTGGTTTGGGAGATACCAGTTAATGGCAGTGGAATACTTTGTAGAAAGGTGAGAATTTTTAGCCTTTGTCCTTAATGTAATGCTAACTCCCTGCAGAGCTGTTAATGTAAAGAGAACCTTCTCTGTCTGAATTCTGCAAACATGAACTGTTTGTGCTTTCATCCAGAGACCTCTTGAGGTTTTTTACAAATAGTTTATCAGGTTCATTATATTGTGAGGAAGTAAGGGAATGTATTCTCCCTGCTTTACAGTTACAAGGTGAAATTCTTTCCTGAATTAGGGCAACATTAGGCTTTATAGCAGAGTTGTGAAGACTGCCTGCAGGAACTTAACAAGTGTAGCGATGCTTCACACATGTACACACAGACACACATGCTCCCTTGCTAGGTTCTCTGATTAGTCTCTGGTTTTGTGAGAGCTCTGTGGGATATCTGGCCATTAGCAAGTGTTGGACCAGTTTCAATTTGCTCTAATTTATGTGTGTAAAAGAAAACTGAGGGGTGAGGTTGAAGGCTACACTTGTATAGAAGTTGCCTCCCTCGGTTTTGACTCTGCTTCTCAGCCGCGTTCAAGGACAGGCACATGGAAACTAAGAATAGTGGGACTCATTCAAGTGCCTTTTCATACAGATACCTTATCATCGCTGTCACCATGAGTCTCTGTTAGGTAACAGATGCTGTCACTCAGGGCATGAACAAGCCTCCCACTCATGCTAACAGATTTGTTACGATACACTTCCCAAGTTCACAGAGGCTGGTGCTTCCTTTTCCTTGAATCGCCCATTGTTGCCTGTTTGCAACTAAGGACTCAAAAGAGTTGTCCAGGAACTTGAAGTAAGTGAAGTGTACTTCTGCAGTGACTTCAGAGTGTTTTCCAGCAAAGCTGTGCTTTCCCTTTCTGTGCTCCAGTTCTGTATATCAGAGCTGTTCAGGCATTTGTGCTCAAAACCTTCATATCCACCAGTTTTGAGCATTTCTCGCTTATCAGTTGCACTGTTCATGTAGTAGCAACATCTCACTGTTAGGAAGCTCTCTTGGGTTTTAGCCTATCCTACCTTTACTCCATTCTCTTCCCCTTCCTTCTCATAGTGTTTTGTAACAAACTAAATTTCCCTCCCTGCTTTGTATTCAAACTCTTCAGCTATTGGTAGGTGGTTATCATGGGCCCCCAGTCATTGCTCAGCCAAGCTATACATCTTTAATTTTGTTAATTTAATCTTTCTTCACCAGTCAATCCCTTCAGCTCCCTAATCACTTGCGTTGCTCTTTTCTGAACTCCCTACAAAATCTGTCAATATCTTTATGACAGTAAGGACCCCATCACAGAACACCATGTTATAGATGCAATTTCACCACAGTGGGAAGGAAGACATTTTACTGTGTCCTTGTTTCATAATACAATGCCGCTGCAGATTCTTCCTCTAAATTGCTTCGTTTTCTCTTCCTTTTTGCTGATATATTTTAGTGAAAACTTACCTCCAATTTTCTGTGTATCCTAAGGCCACAGGTCTTGCCCATGGTCACACATAGTACATAGGACTTGGGGAAGCAATTGGCCTTAAGTTATTTGTAAGAACAATGCAGCTTCTTTTGATTGTTTTTTGTGTGTGAGAAGGATGGTGGTCTTATTTATCAGGGTGGATAGCACTTGTGGCAAGAGTCCCTCAAGGCACACCAGTTTAAATAGAACTAAATTCAGGTAATGAGTCATGGCCAGAGCTGAGAACAGGGGACAGGAACTAATTTTCTGCATCAACCTTTGACCTCACACCTCAGATACACAGGCACCTTCCTGACTGAGGAATGGCCCATATCTGAAACTCCTTGCTTTTAACTGCCCATGGCAAGCTAAACAGAATCAGTTACAAATTTATGTTTTTCTAGTGTGCAAGCACACCAGAGCTGGTTGTCTGCAAGCCCCTGGAGGGAAAGCAAAGTTTATTCACAAAAGCAGCTATACACATTTGAGACTGCACTGTGTGAACCGATCTGTTTAGATTGGAGCTGTAGATAGTGACAAGGTGAAACTGTGCAAATGGAAAATTAGCTGACGTATCAAAGTGTTGTAACAGAGAAACAGCATTGGTATATTGAACTGGGTTGGTACTCAGGAGACCTTGGCCCTACACCTGCTTTTCTCTACTGAATGACTACGTGAGCATGATTAAATCACCTTCCCACCCTCATCCTCTATTTGCTCTTGTTGTGGTTCAACCCCAGCTGGCAGCTAGGACCACGCAGCCGCTCGCTCATTTCTCTTCCCCCAGTGGGATGAAGAGAAGAATCGGAAAAATAGGGAAAACTTGTGGGTTGAGGTAAAGATAGTTTAATAAGTAAAGCAAAAGCCATGCGCACAAGCAAAGCAAAACAAGGAATTCATTCAGTACTTCCCATTGTTCAGCCATCTCCAGGAAAGCAGGGCTCCATCACGTGTAATGGTTACTTGGGAAGACAAAACGCCGTAACTCTGAATGTCCCCCCCCCCTTCCTTCTTCTTCCCCCAGCTTTATATGCTGAGCATGACATCATAGGGTATGGGATATCCCTTTGGGGTCAACTGTCACCGCTGTGTCCCCTTCCAACTCCTTGTGCACCCTCAGCCTATGTGCTGGCAGGGTGATGTGAGGAGCAGAAAAAGCCTTGATGCTGTCTAAGTCCTGCTCAGCAGTAACTAAAACATCCCTGTGTTATCAACACTGTTTTCAGCACAAATCCAAAACATAGCCCCATGCTAGCAACTGTGAAGACAATTAACTCTACCCCAGCCAAAACCAGCACACCTCTCTGACCCTTTTTCTAGAACATCTGCCCTCTGAAAGAACAGCTGCCTGTCAAAGTATCTTTTATGCAGTGCCTAACACAGGAGAGCTTGGTTTTAGCTAGGATTCTCCTATAAATCACCATAATGAAAGCCCATCACAATAGAACAAACTACAGAAATAGAGCAGAGTGATAACCCCCTTTCTAAGTTATTTGAACTACAATGGGGCTAAATCCCACAGAATCTGCTGAGGACAAGACTGGCAGCAAAGGGGATGCAAGTAATCTAAAATACATATGAGCTAGCATACATGGGGACAAGAATACATGGCCATAAGCTGGCTACAAGTAAAATTTAGGCTGAAAAGTAGGAAAAGAGCTTTCTAAGCATCAAGCCACGGATGATCTGGAAGAGTTTCCCACTAAGGAAGTTGGAGGCAGAAGACCGAACTTTTTATACTAACTACAAATGTCCTCTTTAAAGTTCATTAGTAACAGGATATAGGGCTTGTTTAATACTTTATTTAAACATGGGCAAGTCATGAAGTTTAGGGACAGATTCCTACTCCACATCTTCCTTTCTCAAAGCTATGTCAGTTCTTCATTCCTTCTCTTCTTTTCTAGCTTTAATTTCTGCGATGAATTTCATTCAGTTAACTTAACAAGAATCTAAAACAAATTTGTGAAATCGTGAAAAATTGTGAAAACTAAGCTCAGATCAGAGAGTTTGACCTGTATATTCTAAATGTGAGAAACTGTGGCTTCACAGTCAGGACTTTTAACAGGACTTTTGTCTGGAGCACATTTCCATAATGCAGCTAATTTGTCCCTTGATTGCATCAGTCCACGTACGGCAGTTTGCAACTTAAGTGTACAAGCAAACGCACATTCTTCACTATCAGTAGGAATCAAGCCTCTGCTCTCCTGCCTGCCACGTTTGATTTATGCAGCATGCTCCCTAGGACTTGCCTGTTTCTGAAATAGGTCAGTCAATATGTAAAGTGGAACCTTAGCTAGTTATCGCAGGTGAGAAAATCGGTGCCTTGCGTTTCAGCACAATCTGCTGATACAACCTGGTGGGAAAATGACTGCAATGTAAAAAGCTACTTTTGTGAAGGAATAAAGCAGAGAGGAATTTGAATCTACTTTAGAGTAGCTGAGAAACTCTGCTTGGTATCTGCCTGTCTTTGTCCCACCTAACAATGCATTTGCTCGAAAGTACATAGCAGAAGAACAAGTCCAATACTTCTTGGACTGTAAAATCGCAGGAACTCTACCTGAGCCGATCAGTGTCACTCTTGGGCCAGTAGCATGTCTCCAAGAGGACTGCTGGATGCGAAGTCCAGTCAGAGCCAATCATAACCTCAATGCCCAGGCAAAACTTTTGTAAGAGCTGGGTTTACAGCATCTTTTTCCAGAAGGTTTTGCAGGGCGATGCTGACTGGCAGGCAGGATAATCTTACACAGACCCTGCACTTGAAGAATTAACACAATATGTGGAGTGGGAAATACAGTCTGGATCAGTTGTTTCTGTTTGAGGTCTTCCTTCGGTCTGTGGTTCACTTCTTTTTCCTTTGTCACATGACGGCTTGTCCTGCAAGGCAAATCACAGTTGCTCTGTCCTTTTTTACAGAGTTACATATGCTGCTGAAATTAGAGTCCTGAGACTCCTGTAAAGGTACTATCTGACGCTGCCCAGTCAGAGCCCAGTACAGAATGTTCTTCAGGGTTTCCAGCACTTCTTTCTGAAAACATCTCAGCAGCTTTCCTGGCAAGGAATCCCTTCCTGATGTCTCTACCTTACCTTGCTATTTTGTGTGTCAGAGTGAACCTGATGAAAAGGTTACCGCTACTGAAAGAGGGAAGCTTTATTTCCCCAGATACCTCCTACGCTCTGCTGCTTTTACTGCCTCTGGCTCTCATGAGGTGCTTTAATAAATGGATGTGGTCTACTAATCTGTCAGGCAACTAAAGAAGCAAAACAGAAAAAAAACCTGCTTTTTCTGGATTAGTGAATAGAAATGTTTGTTTGTGAAGGTCCCAAGAGTGCAAGGAAAGGGGAAGGGAGAGCAGCGCTGGAGGGTGAAGAACCTCTCCTCTTTCAGCATCTGCCAGCTGGTAGATCAGTGTGTGAAACCACAGCTGTAGTTTCATCCTATTACTTTCTTAAACATTAGAAAAAACTGAAAACCTAGAACCAAATTTCATGGTTCAGGGAGATGTCTCTCCTAATTGTGCAAAACATATCTAGAGGGTAATGATCACAGATCACAAAGCACATGAATGTAGTTTCCCTTGTAATTCCAGTTCTAGGTATATTTTGGCAGAGTACAACCCTTAATAGTGAGTATTCTTCTCCTTGGGTGGAATCTAGGCTAGACTCATATGTTAAAAGAAAAAAAAGAACTAGCTTGTCTCAGTGTAACACAGGGTGGTGACCGTATTGCTGTTAGAACTTCAATGCGTTATTCTGGATGCAGACTGTTCTTTCTGCTTCATCCTTAGCCCGGTTTCATCTGTCTGGAAGTGGCAGCTGCGGGGGTTTGATAAATGGATTGAAAGGTTGTCCAGCTTCACTGCAAGTGTCAGCCGCAGAAACTCACTTATATAAGGAGCTTCTTGGTGATTCACAGCAGCTATCCCTGCTGGAGCTGCCAGAGTCGGCTGGGAGAACCATTCTCCTGCTCTCTAGTGGTAGAAGCACAAAAAAGCCAAAGATGTTCTGCTTCTTCAGAGCAAACTCATATGTGTATGCCTTGTTCTTGCTGCGCAGACCTGAAAATGGCTGCCAAATTCCAACTGGGTAACTCAGAAAATGGAAGTGTCTAAACTACTGAAAAAGGAACAGGAAATAGTTTAATCCGGTATATATGTATATGCATAGTGTTATCTGAGAGTGTCAGAGCAATCATGCTGAATTCTGGAAGCTTTTAAAGTGAGAACCTTTTGGTTTTCTAGAAGCCCTTGCAGGAATGATTTTGCACAATGAAAATTTCTCCCTGCCATCAGCAGTAGATGGCCCAGGACACACATTACTCCATTTGGTTACAGGCAGCAGATAGCAGCGGTACGCAGAATCACTCACCAGTTTGCTGTCACTTTGTGCCAGTATAAGCAGAGCAGCACCTGGTGAGCAGCAGAGTCAGAGTTGAACAGTCCTGTGATGTGGTTCATTAGGGAATAAAAGTGGCGTGTGAGGCTGTCCTGCATGCTGAAAGAAAGTGGCAGCCTGTTGCAGAAGATGGTCATCAGCATTGTCTTCCAGGGGCATCTCGAAGGCCTCTCGTGACAATTCATGGAAAGTCAGGGAGCTGTGGCTCCCTCTTTGGTAGAGCAGAGGTCCTGTATCTAGTCATGGCTCACTGATTTCTTGTGCGGGTCCCTAAGCAGGTGCGTACTGTCTTTTCAGCAACTGCAAAACAGAGAGATCAGCCAGTAAAACTGGAGGCAAAACTAGAAATAAAGTCCTTACCCATCTCCCTGCCTCTTATCTCAGGGGTGGCTAACTCATTGTTTAATTGTGCCTCACAAGCATCCACTGAGGACATCAGCAGTATTACACATCGTCTGTGACCTCTTATGCTGGCATAGCCAGCATGAACTGCGTGGAGTGACCTGTGTAACTACCACTCCACCAGAGACTGGGGTCATGTAGTAAAAGTAGTAATAGCAGGGAGGCTACAGGCTCATTGGCTGCCTGTCAGCTAAGGACACAATTCTTAAACACATACCTGCAAACAGTTACCTATAAATATAGTTGAGTCCATATTAAATTAAAGGCGAATCTGGATTTTAAACATGCAAGAATTTCAGAACAGTGACGTGTGCTGGAGCCTGTCTACAGTCCTGTATAATAAAATAAACAAAAAGTTCCCTTTAAAGCTTGCTTTAATATGGGCAACTCGGAATAGATGAGTCAGTGCTGGAAAACCACAGATTATTCCTTTCTCCTTCCCTGTTCAGTGGAAAATAAGGAAATTAAGCTTGTTCCTACAGTCACCTGCTGACATGTGAGTAGTACATGGTTTGATACCTGGATAGGCAATCCTCAGCTTAACTGCCTCAGTTGCTAAAGTATCTATTTTAATCAGCGTTGCACAGCACCCTCTTCTGCTGAGAGGTGATGAGAAGTGAAAATCCCTGGTCTGTCTCTCTTAACTGTCTCTGATAGGCATTTATGTACTGAAGAACAAGGTAAGTATAAAAACTCAATTACAGCAAATAGGGGAGAATCAATAAAGGACTGAGAAGCTGGCCGCCACACAGGTGGGGGTTTATCTCTGCAGCAGAATCCTGACACATGACATTACAAGAACATAGAGTGCTCAGATGAGTTATGAAGATTGATATTTGTGATGATGACTTGCAATTGTGCTATTTAAAAAACCCACCTATTTGGTAATGAAAACCTGCTGGCAAGATCTGATCAAAGCGGTGAAATTGCAGGAAGAGTAAAATAAGATCAGTAAATCAAATGCTCTAAATCATCAGTGAGGCACACTACAATTAGGGTTGAATTCAAGAAGGCAGAATTATTGGAATTGCAAGCATAAATCCATGTCATGCATGTGCTGCCATTTCTTCTGGGAAACACACGCTCACCTCTAGCGTTTCCAGACTGACCTCTGTCAAGGGCAAAAAGATAACAACTGTCTCCCAACATAATGATTCCCATTGACTGCCTCTGTTTCAGTTCAACAGAGGCTACACGGGCTTTGAGGGTCCCCATTTTATTACCTTCGGAAGGCTCTCAGGTTTGGGTCTTCACATCAGCTTTCACATCAACTTACATAGAATATAGTCCGTGATGTTCATCTGCAGAAGTGGCCCATGGTGCATAGAGCTGGATAGAAGCAGAGAGACCAGGGGGCTGTTGGTGGAGGCTCAGAGATTTTAGCTGACTTTGCCTGGGAGATTGTTCACTGTTATTGATCTGAAATGCAAAACAACCTTGAAACACCAGTGCCTTCTACCTTTTCTGACTACAAGCTTTGTCTCTCTTCTTTTTTTTTTTTTTAATTCCACTTGCTCTATTTGTCTTATTAAAACTTCCAGTTCCTAATCATATACTTGCCAGAGTACAGTATCTGCAGCACAGGAATTGAAGGTGAATAAGGCCCTCTGAACAATGCAGTACAATCTCTTGTATACTGCATTATTATCTCTTTTTTTATACATTGAAAGAAAAAAGTGTGAGACTATCTAGCCATAAAGTTCCAACCTGGGATTTCTCTTTGGGTTGGAGATGTCTACTTAGAACATTCATATTGGATGGAGATTGAAGCGAGTCGTTCCAGTTTCAATGGTCATGGCAGCTGGTAGATCAGGTTTAGTGGAAACAAACACGTTTTGGAATGCATTTAGGGAAATGCTTAACAAAAGCTGCTTTGAGTTCAGTGACAACAGCTGGATTTTGGTTTTAAGAGGCAGTGTTGAACAAGCAGAAGTGGAGAGAAATAGCTTGTTCCAATGGACTGATTATGGGATGAGGAATTAGGAAATCTGTATTTTAGTGCCTGGCCTGCCACCGCTTTGCTGAGAGGCCTTGGTGAATTCTTTTAGATTCTCTGTAGTGAGCATATTACTTATTTCATCTCACGTAGCATTAAAGCTTGCTTCAGTGAACAGTCACAAAGGCTAGCAGCTTGATATGGTACAAATGTGCCTTGCTTAGAAAATTAAGCAGTGCATATGGTTTCCCTCTTTCAATTTTTAGTAGAGAGGAAAATACTGGTGATCGGCATTGTCCCAGCAGTGCACTGGGAGTGATAATATGGGTGAATTACCTGTTCTCACGGAGGGGGGAAACACAGATCTAAGAGCGCCTCTGTCTAGATTTCCCCTACTTCAGGAAATCCTCTCTCTTTGGTCCCTTTATAAAGAGGAACTAGAATGAAAGGGTTTATAAGTAAAGAACCCCTCAAACTAATTCAGAATTTTGGGGATCTTTCTAACTTTCTTTCTTTGTAATATGCTGCAGAATGGTGACTGACAATTAGGAAGTGACAGCAAGGCTGTTACAGGTGTTTAATTCTGGGTCCAGCATTGACTTTGTTGCGGTAATCTGGGCAAGGTAACAATTTTTCCTCCCTTTCCCTACACAGAAACTAGAAAGAAGGTGCTGAAGTCAATTTGTGCACCTACAGTAAGTAGCATATTTGGTGCAAAGTGGAGTGAACTTATTTCTGTAGCTCCATGATTTTCATCCTGTGTATACTGAAAAACTGCTAAAGGGAACTTAGTAAATGGATGGTTAGTTATTATTCAGTCTTCAGAATGGCTCCATCCAGTTCTTTAAAATGCCAGTTTATTAGTCATTTTACTTAGCTACAAGGCATTAATAAAACATGAAAGGCTAAAGCTGACTTCATTGCATTTGGAAATCCATGCAGTATAGTTACACAGACTGGGAAATCTCATTATGTTGCCTCCATTTTCTACAGGAAAATGAATATTATGCACCAGCAAAGTTTACCATTTGTGGGTTTTAAATTGGATTCACCATTAGGCCACACTGCTGTGCTCCCAGCAAGATATCTGCAAGAAGCAAAGAGATGACCCCTGAGAATCCATTGAGTCTTTCTTTGAAGCAAGACCATATTGAAACTGGAATTGTGATAGTCCAGTCCGGTAGAAGCTCTCAGTACTCAGTCCATAAAAACCAAACGCCTGTGTGTACTCCCACTTAATTTGAGCACAAGCATCTGACAAGTGTGTGTGAACCCCCAGGGGATGGTGACCCAAAGGCCCTATGACACTGTCATTGTCCACGTAGGCATATTAGGAGTTCCATCAAGAGTATGAGAGAAACCAAGGAATAGGAAGGAAAGGTATTATCTCAGCTTCAGGCCCATGTGACTAACAATTCCCCTCCAAGCTGATTTTAATCAGAATGCCAGAGCTGGCACTGAAAAGTATCAGAAGTGTAAGCAAAACACTGAGCTGAATAAGTAGGATGGTACAATTTCAACAAGAAGAGCATGGAGAGATCTTGGCTGACTTGCAAAGCTATGTAGTGGGATAAGACTCGATATTAAGCAAGCATTCTGCTGTATGCAAATAAACAATACACAATTCAGTATTCTTGTCCTTTGAGTACAGCAACTACATGAAATACACCTTCTCTGTAGACTAGGATTTACACAACTGAATAGGTTCAGACCCCTATTCTTACTGCAGTTCTGCTATGGAGAGAGATTTTCCACTCCAAGTATGTGTATGTGGGGTGGCTGATGTTTGCAGATGTTGGCAGGGACAGAATGGGGATATTGCAAGTCCGGTGAAGTCAGTATTGCATTGCCAGGTGGGTGTTGTGACAATAGTAGTGGCAGCTCTTAGAAAGGAAGAAAGGTCAATCCATTTCTGGTTTTGTAAAGGACACATGCAGCATTTGGCTACCATCCTTTTAAAAGTGCAGCACAACAAAATCTGTGAATGGCTAGCTATTTTTCCCAGTTTAGACTTTAACAGTCAAATAGATCACTCTAACCAAAACCAGAATCCTGAACTTCTGAGGACCAGAAACCTCCTACAGGACATGAACTTGGATGAATATGATCTAGTTCAGTCTACTTGGGAAGCTTCAAAGTGGCTTCTGTAAAGGGGAGTCCTAATAGTTTACAAATCTCTTGGACATCTTTGAAGAGTCATCAATAAATGGAGTAAGGATGATCTGATTTATACTGTCCATTTGAATTTTCAAAAGGCTTTGGCAAATAAGTGTTTGTGGAAACTACACAGCCAAAAAGGACAAGAGAAAGTCCTAGCATGGGTAAGTAGTTGGGTAGACAATAGAAACAGATGGCAAAAGTAAATGCTAAGCTTCACAGTACAAGGACAGTGCCAACAGAGTTCTTTAGGGATTTGTGCTGGGATGTAGGCAGTTCAGCATATTCATAAATTACTGGAAAAGGATGTGAGCATTCTAGCCACTATTACCGGTCATTTGCTTTTCCAATTTTCCAGATATTAGTGTAGAAAGGAACATTATTAACATTTACTCTAGCCTCCTGTGTGACATGAACTAGGACTAACTCAAATTAATTGCAGATTCAAGTCTAGTATCTGGGATTGAGCTAAAGCAGATCTTTTATAAAAAATATCTAATCTTGTTTTTAAAATTTCCTGTGACAGAGAATCTACAGAAAACTTCATCATGTTAATCTAGAGGTTAGTTGCCCTCAACATTAAAAATTATTAACTTAATTCTGGCCTGAATGTGTGTAGCTTCCAGGCAGCATCGCCTTTGCAACTGTGTCTGCTGGTATGAGGATTCCTCTGTGTTCAGGTCTCCACCTCTCCATATGGGTACTTACAGATGATTATCAAATAATTACTTATACTTCCTTTTGCTTAACTAAAAAAGATTAAGCTCCTTTTCTGTTGAAGTATGTCTTCCAGTTCTTTTCCACTGAGCAGGATCTTCAGCTTAGATTTGGTGCTAACATCTTCTACCACAAAGAGCAAAGGCAGTCCTTAGCACAGTTTAACCACCTCTTGAGAGTCTTCTGCACAGGGGATGCCTTCCAAGAAATGGGGAAGGGCAGAATCGCCAAAGCAGCTCTGATACCACCCTCTTGCAGAGCAGGGAGTAACTGCATGGTTGAGGGCTTCATGTTCTAGCTAGCTTAGACTGAGACAGATCTGCCTCTTGTGAAAAGCCGAAGTAAGCTAGCGAAGTCTTCAGACTACGTAAAGTCACAGGAAGATGTTTTAACAAATTCCGTGTCAGCCCTAGGCTTGATGGGAAGATCAAGTCATTTTGAATCTCATATTCTTTAGGTCTCACAGCATGACTCAGTCTTCTCTATTTATTCCATTCCGGTCTTCTCCCTGTGAGAAAAAGTTAAGCATTCTCTAGTACTGAAAAGTGTGGGTGGCAAACATCTGATCTGAACCTTTTCCCCTGCTGAGAAGTTTGAATTTAAAAAAGCAACAATAAAATTGTGAGATTTTCCCCCCATTACTCATGAAGTGGGTATTTTTATCACCACGCATTTCTAAATAAATCCTGTCACCTAATCTTGTTAAGTGAAACCTGCAAATCTAAGGAAGTAGAAGTCTGTTGCTCCACTGAAACAGGGATTTGTGAAGGGTTTTGCAGAATGGTGAAAAACAAAGACAGAATTAACAAGCACAGAAGTGGCTCATAACGTATACGATTTTTCTTCAAGAAGACTTTGAACAGCAGCCTGTCGAGCATCCACTATGACATGAAGTTGCTCAGAAGGGGGAAAGTGGTATTTGTTGTTGTTCCTTAACCTTAAATGCTTCCTCTGGGGTACAGTATGCACTGAGATCTCACCAGCTTCAGAGTGCTGTTTACTCTGATATCCCTCTATGAGAGTAGGAGGAGAGAATGATTGCAGTGTCTAGGTCTGCTTTGCTAAGCTACTTTATATATATATGTATACAGGTTTTTTACAGCAGTAGCAAACAGAAGCAGCAAGCAGAAATAAATGTATTTTGCTAGCAATTTTCTGTTAGGCACCTTGGAACGTGTATAACCTGTGAAGCTAAATGGACAGATGCCCTGTGTCACCTCAGGCGAGTCTTTTACACCAGACCCAGCAAAGGATATAGGTGCTCAAAGGTGTTCTGTATTGCAGCACGTGACTCCTGGGGGCCCGACCAAGCCCGGAGTGGGACACTGAACCTTTCTGTCCTGTGCCCTGGTGGCTTTCCAGGGACCACAGGCCAGCCTGTGTGCTGAGCAGGAAGCAACCTAGCCATGAAGGAAATGCTGACAAAATCAAGTAGCCACAGATTGCTTCTCCCCATCGTCTCACCACAATTCAGCCACGTGCGGGGCTGCATTTACCTTCACATCATCTAGAACCCTCTCATAAAGGTGTAAGCATTTTTTTAAAAAAAACAGAATGGTTTATACTCTTTTCTCCTAAATTGCAGCTAGTGAAGCAAATGCCACTTTCCTATTCCCCTAATGTCCCACAGGAAGCATCTTTGTGAAGTTGCTCCATTGAACAGAAGATTTAAGATTCCATCAGTTGGTAGGAGAGCACAGGAGGGAATATGATTCTGTCAGCTAATGGCTTAGGGGAAAAACAGGAAGGCCTGACTTGTGGTCCTGCTCCAAGGAAGGTTTCTACAAATCACATGGGAAAGAGCATTGTCTAAAAAGAAGACAGAGTCCAGGAAGCAGCATCTAGAACTGCTGTGTATTGTCATGCCCTTGCATTAAACAGCACAGAGCAGTAACATTAGCTGCAGTGTGAAGTTTTCTCATTGATTTCACTGAAAAAAGCTTCAGCATTCACAGAAGAGCCAGGTGAGCAGGATCCCTCCCCCTCGCAAAAACACACAGGTACAAACACGAGACTATTATCCACTGAGACAAATTTATACAATGACGAACTGATACTAACATGGCAATGGCCTCAAGTGTCTGTAGTGCTTTGTTTAAACTCTTACATAAAGGTCAGTGGAGTGTTGAAAACAAATGAAAGCACAGGCTGCGAAAATTAATCAATGGGGAGTCCCTGGGTGGACCTGTAGAACTGCCGCAGTGTGAGGCAGGGCTGGTCACTCCCTGCCTGCGCTGAGCTGAACACAGTCTTGCAGCTCAGCTCCAGGAGCATCTGAGCATCTGACATTGTTTAATCGGGGCCAGCTTGCGTGGCACCATGGAAGATAAAAAGTTAGTTAGTCCTTAGTCTGTATGCCTGACAACTAGGGAGATGCCTGCATGGCAGACACTAATTAGTACAAGGGCATACAGTCTGAATAGATGTGGCTGGCAAGGACCAGCCAGAGAAGGAGAGGCACAGATAAGAAAACACTGAATGAACCTTCTGCCTCCACCCTTCTGGGTATTTAGCCTTTGTCAACTGTACAGCACTTGCATATCCTTTTATTAGGAAGTCCAAATATCATTTTATTATTAACCACTTGGGTAATACATTGGTTCCTAAAATCCCATTTAAAAAAGAGAACAGGAAAAGTGTATTTTCTCTTTTTTCTTTTACACATACAACTTTCTTGTTCCCAAAACCAGCAGGTTTTGCTTTAATCTTCAAAATAAGGAAATTCACTTTTTGGTAAAGATAAGGTTTTCAGAATGTCAACTTAGTTGGTTGAGAACAAGAATGACCATAATGGAAGCTCATACCCTCCTTAACGGTAGCATTGCAGCACAACTTTATCATACAGAAAGGAGAATGCAATGGAGACAATTCTTTCCCTACCCTCTTTCCATGTCCTTAGTTTCTTTTCTTCTGCTTTGGATCCACCCTTCTTTGTCTTTTTTTCCCTGCTCTAGCTCTTCTCAACAAAGCCTTCTTTAAAACTAAACAAGCAAAAAGGAAATGCACAGCACTGAACTGGCATTTGAAGACCATGAGATTGTTTACTCTCCTGCTATATACCGTTCCTCTTCTGTTTAGACTGGGACTGGACCACCTTCCTCTGCTGGGGCTTTGCTAGCAACACAATTTTCTAGATGCTTCAGTAACCCTTATAATTAAACAAAAGTAACAAATGACAGACAGAGGCCCAAATTGGACCTCGAGTGCTTATTTGATCCAGAATTGCGGCAAGGGCTTTATTAGCAGAAACACAAATGTGCATGTGTAGACATAGGCACGCGCAAACTCAGGAAATAACAATCTCCAGATTTAGGATAACCACAAGATCCTTCTGGTGTTGCGTGGGTTACATGCAGGATCTCTGAAGGGCTGGTTTCTAAAAGCAAAGCCCCAAGAGAGGAGGCCTTTATTTTAATCTCATAGAATTATTTGTAGCCCTATCAACTGAAGCCTCCTCCTTCTCCTCTACTTACCTGCCGGCTCACTGAGGCGCTCCGCATTGCTGACATTGCAGACACTGCTGCTGAGCAACAGGCATGGCGGTGGCACAAATCGCTCTTTTCTCTTGCGAGATAATGGGAATGTCTTGAGGACTCAGACTGGCCTAACCTGGTTGCTTGTTTGTAGAGGATATACTTATGCCAGTAAGGAATGGAATGCAGACAGAAATACTCGCTCTCCCTTGCCTTTGGCCTTGTTTTTATTGGCAGTGAAATTGCACTGCACTGAAGTCGCTGAGTGGGAGGGATAACTACCTGAAACATCATCCCTCTGTGGGTAGCAGCATGACCAGGGATATCTGTAAGGGGTAATGATAAACTAGGATCCTCTGCTTGAAGCTCTTCTACTGTCATATTGTTTAGACATTCCGGCTAAGCTTGTTTTTGCAATTTTGCTATCTTCAGGAGTTCAGAAATCATGAATAAGCATGGAAATGTCTGAGTTTGTTCTCCAAAATCATGACTTTTAGCTGCTTACCTGAGGAAATGAAACTTATACAGTCACGCATGGTATCCATCAGTCTGTCAGTTCCCTCCTACTAATATTTCAACCTGTTTGATGGTTTAAAACACATTTGACAGAGGGATTTTGTCTCAAAGATAGTATCTTCCTACATGTTTGTGAAGGTAGGTAGCTGGAGTAAAGAGAGAATTCCTGTTGAGTCATAGAGTCATAGAATTAAAGGATAATTTAGGTTGGAAGGGACCTCTGAGGGTCTTCTGCTCAACGCTGCTGCAGCCTACGGCACTGGCATTAATAAATTTCTACACATCAAGGAATCCATATATGACATTACAATTATGAATTATAGAAGAAAAGTTTGTATTGAATCCTGCGCATTAGACATGGGAGACTCCAGTCACAAGGCATAAATCTATGGGACATGTCTTTCATAGCCATTTTGCTCACAGAGCATCTTGTTTCTAATTAGTCTCTTGTTTCAAATTTTTAACTCTTCTGCCTGTCTTCAGCAATTTGCGGCAGGGAGGCATTGTTCAGATACATCCATTAGGATTATGAGTTCTTAAATCAGAGCTGTATAAATGTCTGACAGGTGGTATGCCTGTGAAACTTTGGTTTGCAGTTGCATCAACAACATGGTGTTGAGCTCGTTTGATTCACTTAGTGAGGAAGAGAAAGGGTTAAAGTCAGCCCTGACAGAATTCAGATCACTGAGAGCAGAGTCTGGACTTCACAAAGTTGGGGGCTGCCATTACTGTTATTGGAGACAATAGCACATTTCCCATCAAATCCAGCACTGCATGATACTAAAAAATAGTACAGTTCACGTAGACAGAAGATGCATCGGCAGGGACAGACTCATGAAGAGGGATCCATTATTCTTTGTGAAGCTACAGCTCATTAAATGTTGGTGAAAGGCACTATTTTGAGAAAAAGTCGTTTGATAGCCACTGAACTGATCCAGTTTGAGCAAACCTTCCCATGCTGTCTCAACCCTCTCCTGAATAATTTCAGATGAGGGTAGAAAAATATGCCAGTGCTCAGTTTTTAAATAGAAATTTGATGGAAGACATTTGGAATGCAAATTTTATTGAAGTCCAAGATACAAGCTTAATATGAGCATTTCAGTGTGAATATTGGAAAATTCATTGGTAGAGTTTAGACCATAATGTAAAAGTGTAGGTACTTCGTAAACTAAAAGTAATTGTGACTAAATCATATAGTTGCTCTAATCGCAGCAGCTTCTCAGATTCTATGTAATTTATGTAATTCTCATAGCTTCATACCTGGTTACCTGTCTCTATTTTTCTATTAAGTTTTCTGTTCTCCAAGGGGAATATTAAAGGTCCAGTGGCAAGATGCTCGTGCTAATCAGTCTGGTTCTAGCTATGATTTTTAGCTACTTGCTCCAGTGAGGATTACCAGCTTTTGCAAAATGTCTAAACATCCTGAGAATCTCAGAAGTTTATTTTCTGCATAGTCTGTAACTTCTTTCCATAGATACCAACATGGCTGATTCCTTGGATAACATTTCCTTTTTTGCAGTCCAGTGGCAAAGCAGTTTCTTAGTTATAAGCACATTCCCAGCAACCCCCCTATATCCTAGGCAAGTGCTCCTATTTTCATCTTGGTTATAAGGGTGAAGAGAGTGGGATCGCCCCAGATTCGTTTACCACTGGAACCTGGAATGAGTATGGCTTTCCAAGTACTTCCTGATACAAGCTTTCCTCTCCTGTTGTGTATCTCTCCTCTGGCTGCTGCCTCTCTTGCCAGGCTCCACAGTCGGTTGTTGTTAGGGCTCTGTTTAGTATCTCTCTAGTCCACTGATGGACTTTGAACTGTTCTTTCTCCCACCCCAAAACAATTCTTGCACAGCAAAAGTGGACTTCTTCCTTCCATCCTGGCATCTAGCTCTGCGGGACTCCTTTCTCTCTGCCCTGCCCTCTGGGCTGACTCCTCAGAGTCCTGCATTCTGGCATGGATCTCACTTCCCATTGGTCAGCTGTTTCCTTTATCCTGGCCAGATGCTCAGGTGCCGTCTTCTCTGTGCCTTAAATAGGTTCCAACATATTTTCCAGCAGTTCAATGCCTCCTCACTTTCCAGTTTCTATAAGCAACATGATAGAGCAATGAGAAAGCACTGGCTGAATTTCAACGAGTACAAGTGTGACAGCACACCTGGGTAATTAATAGGGGCGAGGAGGAAATAGGATTTGTGTATTTATGGTGATTATTTCTTTATTATCTTCTAGGTATGATATAAGCTGCAGAGGCAGCAACTGCAGACTCTACCACTATAACTCTGAGGTAGAATTTCCCTGTTTTGTAGTGTTGAATATTTCATGAATTTCGAATGCCAGTTATGAATTACTTGCTGCCTGCTAGGAACAATAGGCAGCTTTGAAAGGACTTGCTCCCATTCTTCCAATCTATACCACATGTTTATTGACTCTTTTTTTATCTGAGAATCCAAGGGTTCAAGGATGATGACTGAAACTCTCACCCATGCAAAGGTGGTCCTAACAGGCCAGCATGCAGAGGGCTTGCATTGCTGCTTTCTGTACCCTGAGCTAGAAGGTACCAGTTTTTATGGCTCTCAGTCTATTCTTCTATGGTCCTGAGCTCATCAGGAATGTGACCTTTCACATTTGCATTGCAGGACTGGATTTTTATTAAAACAGCACCACATATATATGTACATATATATATGTACATATATATGTGTGTATATATATGTATATATGAGCTGGCAAAATCCCCTAAGAAACAAATGAATCTTTGGCTGCTTCATCTGCATTCTCCCTACTAAATCAATTTCCTTTGTACCTATGCCAAGTCTTGGAGCAGTATCTGACAAATATTGTTGAAAAGGAGATCATATCCCTCAAAAACAGTTCTCCCTTTTCCTGGCAGGTGGGTTCTCTATAACCCCTTTGAATGTACTGTGCAGCCAATGATAGGTAAGACTTAGCCGTACGACAGTCCTAGCTTTTCTGGAATGTTCTAAAAATGTGCCTGTAAAGGTCCATTTGCTGACATGGAAAGCACTGCCATAATGCTGACAATAAATAATGTCCATTATAGTAGTTTCATACCATTAGACAAGGATAATTTCCAGCCTCCTGCACTTAGTTCTTGGAAGGCTCTCCAATAAAATATCATTACTTTGAAGTTCTCTGGACACAAAATTGTCATTACATTTTAAGAGCTTTAAAACTTCCTCTGAGTTTGGTACCTATAACTCCTGGAGCCAAGTTTTTAGAAGTGTTTAGGAACCTACACTTGGAGACAGAGTGACACAAGAATGCAGATTCCAGTTTTTAGCACTTTGGGCTACCTGCTTTGGGCTATCTGCTAGACAAGGCCTAGATTCGATACAGCACTTAGGTTCTTATTCCAAGTTAAGCTTTTTTTTTTTTTTTCCAAAATAGGACTACAGTATTTGCTACAATGATGTGCTCAAAAAATTGCCTCAAAGCAGGTGTGATACTGAAGTGAAGCTTAGTGCTTTATAGTTAGATTTACAGGTAACAAACGTGGTCCCAAAAAAATAACTTAAAAAACTTCTCTCTATCTGAGGAATTGTATGGATTTTATATAGACTGGACACTGGAGGCTGGGAAGTGCTAGCCAGAATTCTGGGCAGGGGGATATCTGCATGCTTCTGTAATTGTGCAGCAGTGTGCCAGTCAGACTGATTCAGTCTTTGCACCTGATAATTTTCTTTCCTAGCTACCGAAGTGATAAAGGAACATTCTGCTGCTTGGATGCTCTGTTGTGTTCTTTCCCCACTTGAGGGCTGTAAGAGAATCTTATTTGTGTCATCAAATAAACCAGCATTCAGAGAATAACCCTGGAAAGGCCAGGAAATAAAAGAGTGTGGGTATTTTCTGAGAGCCAGCTAGAATACCTATAGCTGAAAGAGGACAAATAGCTTGATTCCTTGAGCACGTCCTTTATTGCTCTGTCATTCTCTGGGAACATTAGGGACCGTGTTTAAGAAGCTGCATCAGTTTCAGATGTTATGCACCTCATTAATCAAAACACATCCTTTTGCAAGGCAGTTGATTGCAGCTTAGGCACAGAAGTGCTTACACCTCAGCCTCCCTAGTGCCTGGAGGAAGGAAGAAGAAGAGGAAAAAGACCTTTAATGCTATCACTGGCTTAGTTCACATTATCTGATCTACAGGAGCATTTGAAAATCGAGATTTATTTCCCCCAAAAAGCTTGTTCTACCAGAAATTGTGATGAAAATAATAATATTAAATAATATTTGCACTGGGTACCTTTGCTGTAGAGTGTTTCAAATGAGTCACAGCCAGTCTAGGTTGCGCCAGGAGGTGGGAACAGAAGAGGAGCAGGTGAATGCTTCAGAGAAAGGATTCAAAGGAGAGAGCGAGAGAGCAGACAGGCAAAGACGAGGAAGCATGTGCTGTGTGTACGGTGAAGTCACTGCTGATGGCTGCATTTCCTTGAAGTAAGAGCTTAAGTAACATCCTGCTGCTTTAAATGGCAGAGTTACCTTAGGGGGGGTGACAGGTGACTCCTGGCAGGGAAAAGGTGCATACTTGCTTGTGAAAGCAGGAGCGCAGGGATCAGGTGAGGATTTCCTCACTGCTTGCAGTGGGCATTCGTTGCCTGTGTTTAGCCTCCCTGCCTGTCTGCACAGTTCCCGTGGTTTCCTTTTCCTAGGAGGTATGATTTTAAATGTATAAACCAACAAACATTCTAGAAAGCCTCAGATATTGAAGCTATGCAAAAATATATGCAAACAGTCTCATATGGCTAAATAGAGGCTTAATTTAACTCCACTGGTTTCAAAGGCTTTGCACTAGTAAATAATTTGAACTAGTTTATCAATCTAAGAGCAGCTTAAACATAACGGAATAAACAGTCATTCCCAAAGAAGCACAGGGCGGGACTGATTGCCACCTCTTTTCCCTGTTTTCTCCAAAAAAACTCTCAAAGAATGAAAAGTAGGAAAAAGCCTGATTTTAGCCTTTTTCCACTGCTTTGGCCTCTATTATACGAGGTGCATGGTAGCCAGCAGTGAAAGGCAGGAGGATTCCCATCGGGAGCTGTGATTTTCCTAGGACCAACTTCCTGGGAGACGGGCGAGTGGAGGGTGAGCTGCAGAAAGTGCTGACTCAGGTGCCCACTGGGAAGTGGGTTTCCCCGTGTCGTAGGAGAGCCCACGCATCCCACACGCTCCTTCGCCATCCCAGTCCACCCTCCCTCGATCCGGTAGGGGAGCTCTTTGAGAGATGCAGCTTGCTCTTTTTTTTTTTTTTTTTTTTTTTTTTTTTTTTTAATTAATTTTACAAATCCATCCCCCCACGGGCNAATTCTACAGATCCAGCCCCTCAGGGGAGAAATAGTAACGTTTTGCACGTCTAACGGGGAAGCAAGGCGGCACAGGAAGAAGCAGCCTTCCAAACCTTCGGCGATTTGCAGACAGGTACAAAACACAACGTGTTTCCCAGCAGGCAAACTTCTGCTGGAAAAGACAGGCACTCCCCAAGCCCCTGCTTTGCATGCAAGTGAGATTTTCAAGGTGAACCGCTGGTTTCCCTTTACATTGGGATTTGCCCCTTCCCACAAACCCCCCTGTGTCTCCACACGCAAACCCGCAACAAAGCAGCCGCAACTCCAGAAGGAGAAAGGATCGTCAGCATCTAAGAGAAAAAGGAATCTTCCTGCTCCTGGGTT